>JAABKJ010007545.1:185981944-186078820 GCA_011634705.1 Andricus grossulariae | reverse complement strand
AAATAGTACATAAGTATTAGGTATTAGCCACGGAGTCAGAGTTTGGTAATGCGAGGTAAAGCAAAAGAGTAGGCAAGATAGGGATATTGTCTGGCCAGTCAAAGCAAAATAGAAGACTGTCCAGCCAGTGAAAGCTAGATATAGGTACTGCTCGGCCAGATGAGAAAAGATACAAATCTATCCAGTCAGTGAAGGCAAGATATGGGTACTGGCCGGCTAGCTAAGAGAAGATAGAGATCTATCCAGCCAATGATGTCAGAATAGGGGTACAGCCTGGCTATTTAAGACAAGGTAGAAGTCTATTCAACAAGTGTTAGCAAGATATGGGTACTATCGTGCCAGTTAAGATAAGATAGAAGCCTCTTCAGCCAGTGTAGGCAAGATAGGAGTACTGCCTGACCAGTTAAGACAAGATAGAATTGTATACAGCAAGTGGAGGCAAGATATGTGTACTGCCTGGTAATTTAAGACAAGATAGAAGTGTATAAAACCAGTGAAGGCAGGATATCAGTACTGCCTGGCCAGATAGAATAAGATAGAAGTCTGTTCAGACAGTGAAGGCAAGATAGGCTTACTGTCCGGCCAGTCAAGGCAAGACGCAGGTCCATACAGCCAGTGAAGTTGCAATTCTTATTTAATCCTAATATTGTAGGCCTCATTTTATTCCTAGCAATAATCTCTAAATACCTCTTTGGTATGTTTTCATTTTTTAATAAATTATTTAGAAATTATGAAATTGTTATCTTCATTAATAATATTTTACTTGAATACAAATTTTTTATAAAAACGTACCAAAGAGATTTTTAGAACATCTTTTTAGGAATAACATGATCCCTACAACATTAGAATTAGATCATAAATGCAACTTCTACTTAAAGAGACGGCAAAGTCATAAAACTGTAAATAACTATTGTCAAATAAAACATTTTAACCTAAAATATTTTTTTGAGTTCACCTTCAGTTTTCTTTTCAAATTAAATACAATATTAATAATATAAATATTTTTCCTGACTTTATAAATCATTTTTAACGATGCTCATTTTTTGAACTTGAGCAAATCTGTATTTGTTTTGTAGAGTGATACTCTGAAATCGAAGAAGTAATTAATTATGTATAATGCTACTTAACAATGTGTTATAAATTATTCTCAAATAACAGGTTTTCAAATTTTTTAAAGAATTCATTGATTTACTACTATGGAAGCAGGTTCGAGGTTAACGATTTTGACTGCTGAATCTTGGGATCGTCGGAGTTGACATTAAAAAAACGTATTTTTCAGAATTGCATTTTCCCTTGCTAGGTTCTTATCGTCTTTTCAACAAGCATATTCTGATTCTTCATCTACAAGACGCGTATCTAAAAATTTTTTAAACATTACAAAATATTTCAGGTTATATTGAATGTAATTTAGATAAACATCGATAACCGATGAACCTATAAATTATACAAAGAATATTATTGAATAATACGTTCCTGTGATGTATTTAGAATAGGCTAGAACTTTAAAGCGTAGAAAGCAGCATTATCACCAACACCGAAAGCACGTAACTTAACCATAAAAACTTTTTCTAGATGAATGAAATATACATTCTTTCGGGGAGGCACTGTTTACAAAATACTTAAAAAACGTTTGACAGATAGGTTAACAACGTCAACAACATCGTCGCTTTGAAAACAAACTCAAATAAAAACTAAATTTAGAAGTCAGTTTGATATTCAGCAAAAAATTCCTTTTTTTGAATAAATGAAAAATCATTGAATTAAAAAAAGATCATAAATATCATAAAACAAATCTTCTCAGTGTCTATTATTACACTTGTCTATTGTCTAAACAATCAAGCCCCCTGCGTCTTTTTTTACATTTTATATTTATAATGATATTGATATCCCTTTTGCGATTGCTAATCATGAATCTTTAATTATTCATAAACTTAATAGATGCCTTTTGAGATTCAGGCAATAATAACAGCAGTAAACACTGTTTGCCGCAGTCAAATATTCAAGAATTGCCTCGAAAAATGCAAACATCTAAAATTACTGAAATCGGTAAATAATTTCAACATCAGATCATACGACTCTTATAAATACGATAAAAAAGATATTTTTAAAACCTGCACATATCTCGCCTCATTGAAAATCTCAAGCTATGTTAAGAATATATGTAATTAAAGGTAATTATAATTTTTTTAATGAAATGTTTCATGAATTAAATATGTTTCATGAATTAAATACGTATATCATTCAGCACAAGAATAAATTAGAATGATAATAATGATGAATTTATAGAAGACCATTTAAGTTATGGAAGACCATTAACATAATTAGTGTTTATTTTATTTTTTGAATTTAACGCAAATGTAGGTTTTCAATTTTTTTTCTATTTCAGACATTTTAACGTGTTTTGTGTACTTTAAATATTTATGCGTACTATATTTTTTCTTCCCTTTAGGGTATACAAACTTTACAATCTTCCTACCATTCCCCTCTTTTCTCCTTTTTTTAAAAGAATTTCTGTGTTTTCAAGAAACTTGCCCTTTTTCTCGTTTTTCCGATACTTTTGCGAACTGAATTAATAGAACAAAATAAAAATTTTAAAATATTTATGGTCAAAGGACTAAAAATTCTACTATTTAGTTAAAAATTTAATTATTTTGTTCATATAATTACAATTACGATTGAAGTTTTCGGGTTGAAAATTCAATCTTTTTCGACGAAAAATTCGTCTTTCTGTATGAAATTGCAACTATTTGGTTTTTGGTTAAAGTTTGATCTTTTTTGGTTGAAAAGCCGATTGTTACATTTTTTGTTCAGAATTCAGCCCTTTTGTTCCAAAATTCTACGTTTTAGTTAAAAATTTGACTGTTTTGTTTAAAATTCTATTATTTCGTTGAAAATTTCACTATTTTCTTGAAGAGTTATCTTTTTTGTTTGAAAATTCAACTGTTTCTTGAACATTCGTCTTTTTTTATAAAAAATTCGTCCTTTTGGATTAAAAAGACATCTTGTCTGATGACAATTTTTTTCCCATATTTTTTGGGCGAAAATGAGCTTTTTTCCTGAAAATTCATCTTCTTTGGTTGAAATTTCAAACATTATATATATTTTTAATTAATCCTTTTTGATTGAAAATTCAACAATTTTGTGGACATTTTTTTTTCTCGATTGAAAAATCTGTTTTGATTGAAAAGTCAACTATTTTATTGAAAAATCGTCTTTTTGGCTGTGAAATTCAATAATTTGTTTGCAATTTTTTCTGTCTTGAATTTTTATTTTTTGTTTAACTCGTTGGTTGAAAGTTGATGTATTTTTTTTTTAATTTGTCTTCTTTGCTTGAATCAAACAATAAAATATATATTTTGGATGAAATGGTAATTCCAGTTTTCTGATTGAAATTTCAACATTCTAATGATAAATTTTTCTTTTTGGATTTTAGATTGAACTATTTACTATTTGGTTGAAGTTTCATCTCTTTTGTTTGACAATTCGACAATTTGTTTCCAAATTTACCTTTGTAGGTTGAAAATGAAACTATTTGGTTAACAATTAAATTATTTTGTTAAAGATTCTATTATTTTGTTGCAAATTCAATCATTTTGTCAAAAAGTTATCTGGTTTGTTAACAAAATTTCATTGTTTTGTTAAATATTCGACTTTTGGGATAGAAAATTCGTCCTTTTGGATTGAAAATTCAACTTTTTTTGGTAGAAAATAATTTCTTTTAGTAAAAAATCTTTTTTGGTAGAAACCTAATTTTTCATCCTGTAAATTCAACTATTTTATTGCCAATTCATCTTTTTCGTTATCTTCAACTATTTTTATTTAACTTGCAAATCTTTTTTGCTAAGAACATTAACTATTACAATTTTGATTCAGAATTCCAATTTTTTGTTGAAAATTCAACTCCTTAGTTGAAAAGTGAACTACTTTCTTAAAAATTCATGTTTACAGTTGAAGATTCATCTCTTTGTTTGAAAATTGAACTATTTTGTTAAAAATTCGTTTTTCCTTTTGATTGGAAATTAATTTTGTAAAATGAAAATTCAACTACTGGGTTGATAATTAATGAATTTCATTAAAAATTGGTCTTTTTTGGTTAAAATATAAACCAATATATTTTTGTTGAAATTTCATAATTTTTGGATTAAAAATTCATCAATTTGATGGAAATTTATTTTCTCTCTTGACTGAAAGAACTTTTTAGATTAAAAAATCAACTGATGGGATGGGATGGGATGGGATGGGATGGGATGGGATGGGATGGGATGGGATGGGATGGGATGGGATGGGATTTTAAACGTTTCAAATTTTCAATTTTTCAACAAATATACTAAAATTGAACGTATTGATTTTAATTTATAGTGATATGAAATTTTTTTTCTTCTTGAATTCGAGAAAATTCTCCATTGATTTTAATGGCTTGAAGGGAAATTCAAAACTTCTCTCTTCTCTTTTTAAAATCATGGCTTTTTGGAACTTTTTGACAGGTTCCAGGGATAAATTTAATTATTTTCACTGAATTTCATGATAATATTAATTTATAGTGATCTGAAATTGTTTTTCTCTTTCAATTGGAGGGAACTCTCGATTGATTTTAAGGGTTTCAATGGAAGTTTAAAACTTTTCTTTTCTCTTTTAAAAATCCTGGCATTTAAGGGCTTAACGGATAAACTTGGTGATTTTCACTGAATTTTATAATAATATTTTAATATTTTTCTAATTAATTTGCTCAGAATAAATCAAGACGACCACAGTATTTCAGGGATTCCTTTTCTTTTTACAGTTTCCAGAATATCTCATAAAAATCAACTTAAAGCGCTGAATATTTCCAACAGTTAACTTTAAAGAAGAAGAAAAAAGGTCGTTATTGTAAACTGACTCTTGACACATGGGTAAACTTTCTTCTCCAAATCTGTTGCGGGCGTCTTTTTGAACGAAAAGGTCGTGTCTCCCAGAATTTGGGAAAGAAACAAGATGTAGAATTCAAAAGTTTGATTATTTTCATAAATTGTGACTCTAAATACAGCAGATTTCATAAATGATTTCTAACCGTGTAACTCTTATTGAAAAAAAAAAATTGTTGGTTCCTTGCCTAGAGGTAGGCCAGATATTGGCAGATGAGAATATATGCACTCCTATCTAATACAACATTGCTGAAGACTGGTGACCTTCTCAGCATAAAACATCCACCAATTGCGACTTTCGCTTTCCTTTCCTTGCCTCATCCGGATGCATCCCCTACCCAGTAACAGAAGTCTTGTTGGGACTGACGTTACAACAGTGACTCTCCACCGTACGAAGAATCACATTTTATCACGGAGAGATTGGAGCAGGTTGACAAATACATAAATCTGGTTAGCCTATTCACTAGCGACGGAAAAATAGATGAGGAGTTAGATAGGCGCATTAATTAGGGTAAGAAGGCCATCGGTAGAGCAGGGTCCATTGTCAGAAATAGAAACGAATAAAAAAAACAATTAAAATGACCGTATATAAATCTCTAAATGTACCGGCTCTACTATACGATAGCGAGACATGGACATGTCAAGAAAGGACAAGAGTGAAATGAACGCGATTGGCATGAAACCTCTGCGCACAATATGCGGGAAAACACTGATGGACAAAGTCGGGAACGAGATAATCGTCCAAGAATGTGGTACAGAGGAGACACTAGTTGATACATGGAAAATAAGTCAGTTAAGGTGGTTCGGACATTTTGAAAGAATGAAAGATGGACTTCTGACCAAACAGATGTATGAAGGTAAAGTAAATGACAGAATGCCCAGAGGTAGAACGCCGAAATAATAATTAGAATCTGTGCATGAGGCATGATTCCGAAGAGACATAAGAAGCCATAGAAACACGATATCGTGCATAAAAAATGCATGGACGTGAAGAAAGATAGAGTAGTATGCCAGGACAGAAAATTTTGGCAACAAATGATTCATAAAAAGAATGTCAGTAGAGTGAATGACGCCTGAAACGAAGACCTTCGATACTAATGGTCCCAAGTGGCGAATTACACATAACAATCTTGTGAGGCTTTCCACGTGGGGTGATCGCTAGAGAGATTGATCAGCAGCATGGGTCAGAGAAGTGAGCAATTCACGCCTACCCCCAAAAGGGGAACAGCTTAATGGTATAATAATAGTAAAAAAGAAGTGTAATTTAAAGTTGCTGACGTTTTTTAAATTTTTTTAGTATTTCAATTCTGAAATTTGTGAATTTTAGATAGTGAAATTTCAAAAAGTTCAATTTGAAAAGTTTTTTAAGCATTCACGATCGGATAACTTCAAACATGGTACTTTTTCATCGTAAAAAATTTGTTTATTTCAAATTCTTTGACATTTATAAGACTCTTTATTCTAAATTATTCTCTCCTAGATGCTAAATTTTCTTATACCTTCAATTGATAACCTTTTTCATTCTCATAGCACGATAACGTTTTCTTTTTCCTTTTTGGAGCAACTCAAGTGAAATTGAAGGAAATGAAAATAATTGTAGGCATTCGTTTTGATCACCGGAAATCTTCTTTTTACAAGATTAAAGGGTCTTCTTTTCTTGATTATAGCAGGGGTTAATTAATGTTTAAAAGTCAACATAGCTCTATGTAGAATTACTTCAGTGAGTGTAATGCAAGTTTCGTGTTCGTACGTTCTTACACGTAATTAATTTGCTCGTAACTGTACTTCGTAGAAGACCACAGGGCTTCATAAATTACTTGCATGTAGAGAATCAAGTATTTTTCACTCAGGTGTGTCAGAGTTTATGACCTCTTGAGAGAAATAAAAATTTATGATTATCTCATTCATTTTCAGACTTCTGATCTGGAAAGTGGAAAAAATACACTTTTGCTTCACTTTCATGAATTTTGATCATTCATTGTTTAATATTTTTTCTCCAGAATATTCTAGTGAGCCCAAAATAAAAGCATTTTGAAGCAGACAAATTGCAGTTTTTTATATGAAGAACATCTAAAATAAGTAATTTTTGTCATAATTGTTTACATTTCAATCGAAGTTTACTTATTTGTTTTCAGAGTTCAAAAATTTGTTTGTTATTTCTTTCATTCGGAGAATTTGATTTCAATTATGAGTTTGAATATTAAACCCAAATTTTATTCGAATTCTCCGGAAAATTACTATTCCACAGATGCCTGCAATTTTCGAAAAACAATTAGAATTAGAATTTAGACCAAGGCTAAAAATAAGGGTGAGCGATCTTTCTTGATTTTTTGTTTTTGGCAATCCTTATGTACGTACGAACTTATGAAGTATTATTTACAGAATAACAAAATAAACCTATTTTTCCGTTTCAAATTATAGTTTCAGAGTTATAATCACTTTTTAAATGCCCACGAGTTTTTATGTTTTCCAATAACAAAACAGTGTTTTGTTAATTGTATGGCTTAAGAGTTCAACTTCAACATTTAAATTAATTAATAATTGAAGATCGTTGAATATTTTTCAAGACGTGAAAAATTAATTATAGTTGAAGTGTCATCATTTGGCCAACTAACCGATTTATATGCCAAACAATTTGTATGATTCGTTGTCTTCCGGTAACACGTGCTTATTATTAGAAGAAGCATATTTTGGTGATGAGTTTATGAAGTGAATATTAATAAAAATATTTAATTTGGTAGGTTAACATAGACTTGGAATATTTTTGAAAATAATAAAAATTGTATTACAAAACCTTGCCATTCGATTTTAGATGAATTTAAAGTAATATTTTACTTGTATTAAAATGTTTTGCAACATGAAAATAAATACCTTGAAAACCTTGAAAGCCCCTTAAAATCATTTGAAATCTGGGAAATCTGATCAAATCTGTCAAGATCTTTCAAAAATCCTTTGCATTCTCTAAAAATATCTTAAAACCTTTTTTGTTGAAAATTAATTTTCAAGCATAAAATTTAAACATTCTATTTTCATTTGAAAACTTATATTTTTAGATAAAAATTCAGCTATTTGTTTGAAAATTCAGGTTTGTTGATTGAAAATTAACTAACACTTTTGTTGAAACTTCGCTTTTTTTTAAAGAAAATTTATCTTCTTTTTTGACGATTCATCTATCTGTTTGAAAATTCATGTATTTTGTTGAATTATCTGTCATTAATTAGATGAATTCAAAGTAATATTTTACTTTTATTAAAATGTTTTGCAACATGAAAATAAATACCTTGAGAACCTTGAAAGCCCTTTAAAATCATTGAAAATCTCGGAAATCTGATAAAATAACATAATTATCTGTCTGTTGAAAGAAAATCAATCTTTTTGGTTGAAAATTTATTTTTTGAGGTTCAAATTTCAACTGTTTTGTTGGTAATACACTACATAAATTTCGTGACTTTCGATTTTTACGGAACCGTTGATGCTGATATCAAAGTTAGTCGTAATACTCCACTGTTTCCTTCACCAAAGGTAGATGCGGACGACCGCAAATTAAACATTTTAAGTACTTTCTTTCAATTAGATGAGTGGTTCAGTTTTCATTTCCTCACAAAACCCTTCAGTTGATATTCAAGTTTTTTTAATGTTTTGAAAGTAATTAAAATATTATATCTGAGTATACACTTACCTCGATTTTTTAATTTTCAAAGACACTATTATCACACTCTTGATCAAGGTGATTTCGATGGAAGATGTGAAGTAAAATTTCCACTTCTGACGGCTTTGAATCGTGTCCTCAGAAACAAATTGTAAGTTCTTGTACAAATCCCGTTCCAAAAAATAAGGTATTAATTGCATCGCTGATAATAATGTACCTATATTTTCTCAATTGTTCATCATAAGCAAATTTGAATATATTTTTGGAAATTAGTATTTAGTCGCTTATACCTTAACGAAAATTTAGTTTTTCCGAATAGCAATAAGCTTTAAGCGTTTTTGTTAAATGATAAGCGGATGCAAACGAACAGTCATCGACGAATTGTGATCTAAAAATTTTGCTGCAATTTTTCATGTTCGTCGAAATTCATTTGAAGATTGAGATCACCTATATAAGAGTGATCACAAAAAATTAAATCACACAGTATCCATCAATCAGATGCAACTACATTCATTTATAAAAACATTCACTACAATAAATTGCTGTCAAAAGTCCAAAGTAATACTAAATTTTTTGTTTATAACCATATATCCTCACCAATTATCTAGTAAATAATTTACAAAATGTAAATGCAGGGTAATTCAAATTTTTTTTCAAAATTTCAAAACTAAGGCTTTTTATAAATAACCAAGAAAAAACTGTAAACATTTTCACTTTGTAATAACAATATTAAAAAGAACACGTTTCAAATTCAGGGGGCCTTTCAATCCTAAAGGCCGACCATGAAAAATGTTCCCAATTTCAGGGGGGTGGCAGTGGCGCCAAGCACTAGGGTTGGGAAAAGGGGGGGGGCGGTTCAATGAAAGTAACCTTAAGAACTTAGAACACGTTCAGAACGTTTTCTGATGACAAATTTTAACAACTTTTGCAAAAGATTTTCAAGAATTCTTCTTTTTCCCCCTATTTTCGAAAATCTTCTTCTTTTTCTAATTTTTTGCTTAAATGCGAACTGATCTAATAGAACCCAATAATAAATTCTAAATATTTTGTTGTTTGTGAAAAACCTATTATTATATTTCTGGTTCAGAATTCATCTCATTTGATTAAAGGCTCAACTACTTGGTTTAAAATTTAACTATTTTGTTGAAAATGCATTTAATTTTTGGTTGAAATATAATTATTGTAACTAAAAATATTTAAATATTATATTTCTGGTTAAAAATGTATCTCTTTCAGTTTGAAATTCAACTGTTTGGTTAAAAATTCATGTACTTTGTGGAAAAAATGTCATTTTTTATAGAAATTCATCTCTTTGGTTAAAAATGTATATATTTTGTTGAAGATTTATAAAAATTCAACTTTTTGACAGAAAATTCTTATTTTTAACTTGACAATCCAACAATTACGTGTGAATGAATGACATTATTCAGTCGGAAAGGAACTTTTTCGTTGAAAATTCATATTTTTTGTTGAAAATTCAACTATTTTGGTAGAATCTTGAACTATTTAGTTGAAAACTATTCATTTTAAAATGTAGTTTTTCAGTAGAAAATTACCTCTTTTGTTGTCTTTTTGGCTTTATAATTCAACAGTTTTGTTGAAAATTCATTTTTTTAGATTCACCTCTTTTACTGAAATTTTAGCTGTCCCATATAAAATTCGTTCTTGTTTGGTTTCAAATTGATTTTTCATCCGAAAATTTAATTATTCCACCTTTTGAAGAAAAGTTTTACGTTATAAGGTAAAAATGAAACTATTTGCTTGAAAATTCATCTTTCTTGATTGAGAAATAACTTTCCTGTTAAGAATTCATCATTACCGGCTTAAAAGTCAACTGTTTTCTAAAGCAATCGACCTTTCAGGTTAGAAACTTCATTCTTTTGTTGCAACTTCACCTTTTTGAGTAGAAAGTCAATCCTCATTGTTGAAAATTTATCTATCTGGTTGAAAATTCATTTATTTTTTTAAAAGTTCGTCTTTTGGTAGAAAATTAATCTTCTTGGTTAAAAAGATATCTTTGTATATTGATAGTTCAACTATTTGGTTATTAATTGAACTGTTTGGTTAAAAATTTATTTCTTTATTTGTTCATTGTCTTTTTGTGTTGGAAATTGTAGTCTTTTGGTAGGAAATCTTTTTTGGGTGGAAATTTAGCTAGTTTGTTGTGAATACAATACAATAGTTCGACTTGAAATCATAGAAATTTAAAGCAATTCATGTCGAATTAAAAATGGTATAAACATTAATTTCATTAAAAACAATTTATTTCCCAAGTTTCGAGAAGAACCAGTCCATTCCCCCTTTTTTAAGAGTATTTGGAGGGGGGATGTAGATGCTAAACTACAGTTTTCAACGAGTGGGTGTGGGGTCTAAAATGGCCCAAAATTGGTAACGTAGTTTTTGGATAGCCCCCTATCTGAGATTCATTAATTTATGTATTTGATAGTTTACAGACGAGCATGAAATACAAGCTATACGCACTGAAAATTGTCATGAAAATAGAACATAAATGTAATAAATTATGGTTTTCTTCACGTACAAACGTTACCCTTTTTACAAGAGACGTTTCCGCTAAGGCAACAAATACTTTTTATAGAAGGGCATTACTTGTCGTACTCAAAGTTATTCTGTCCGGGATTTGTTTGCAAGATTTTTTGCAGTGTTTTTATGGAAGCTAACCGAAGCCTTACGTGATCTTGCAGCTTGAATAGAGTTATGGCTAGGAAAACTACAAAACGAGAAGATCAAAAGCATAGTGTGTAGTACCCTCAAAAAGTTATGGTCCTCTAAAAAGGTTTATAGGACACTATATATACGTACAAGGTACCCATATGATATACCCAAACAATAAACGCTTTACGGTGGACGTCAGCAGCTCTCAAGGCTTTTCCTTGTTTTTGCTCTAAACCAGATAATAATTAAACCGTTATTTTCTTCTCAAAATAAATCCAAACAATCGCTTTTAGGAGCTCGTGGACTTATTTCGAATTAAAATACTTTTGAATTGTAACTTTTTAAACTTTAACGCTGTAAAATATACATTTTTCTCGCTAGGGCTAGTACTGTGGATTTTTTCGTAACATTAGTCCTAAATAAGCTTAAAAAAGAATTAGTTACACGAAAAATTTCTTGATGGTTTATCGGTAGACAGTTCGTACAAAAAAGAGTCGAATACGTCAGTGGTGAAAAAATAATTTAAAAGTATAAAACAAGAATTTTATATCATCATGTTTATTCATTATATTACATAAATAGTGTAATCCAATAATAAAATTAGTCCATATATCTTTATGGATAAAATTTTTGAACTAAAAGCTGTCCTCATATTTGACAGAGTTCAAAATAGGTCTCCTACATTTTGTTGCATGTTATTTGAATGAGAGAAAAGTATTTGAGATCAACATAAAAGATCTGAATTTTAATCATATTAATAACTAAATGTTAAAAGAACGATTTACGAGAATAATAAGTACCTTTAATTTTATAATTATGATTTTTTCTATTCAATGACGATCTTTTGATACGAACCATTTACGATATTTTGTGAGTCAAAATAACAATTAGATCTGCTTCTCGAGGATCGAAATATGAAAATGAAATATTAATTATAAGTGTTCTTTAAAATGTAATGACATAAGTGTACTGGAGTTTAATATTATTTCAAAGATTTCCAGGTATTTTAAGAAATGTGAAAAAATTTAATAGGAATGATATCCTAGCTGTGAATTCGATCATTATTGTATTAACAACAAAACAGTTGAAATTCGTACATACAAAAATAAATTTTCAACCAAAAAGATTCATTTTCTACCAACAGACTATAATACAACAAAATACATAAATGTTCAAACAGATAGGTGAATTTTCAACTTTTAAAGCCAAAAAGCCAACAAAAGAGGTAATTTTCTAATAAAAAGTTACATTCTAAAATAAATAGTTCTCAACCAAATAGCTCAAGATTCTACCAAAATAGATGAATTTCCAACAAAAAATATGAATTTTCAACGAAAAAGTTCATTTTCAACCGAATCGTTTAATTCATTCTGACCTAATTGTTGAATTATAAAGTTCAGAATATGAATTTTCTGTTAAAAAGTTGAATTTTCAACTCAAGAATATAAATCTTCAACGAAATACATAAATTTTTACCCAAAGAGATGAATTTCTATCATAAAGACAATTTTTTAACAAAGTACATGAATTTTCAAACAAACAGTTGAATTAGAAACTGAAAGAGATACATTTTTAACTAAAAATATAATATTTACATTTTCAGTTACAATAAATATCTTTCATCCAAAAATCAATATACCACCAGAAATATAATAATAGGTTTTTCAACAACAGCAAAATAGTTGGAATTTCTGATTGGGTTCTATTAAATCAGTTCGAAGTTGAGCAAAAAATTAAAAAAAGGAGAAGTTTTTCGAAAATAGGGGGAAAAAGAAGAATTCTTGAGAATCTTTCGCAAAAATTGTCAAAATTTTTCATCAGAAAACGTACTGAACGTGTTCTAAGTTCGTAACGTTACTTTCACTGACTTGGCGCAACTCCCTCCCCCCTGAAATTGGTAACGTTTTCATTGGTCGCCCCTCAAGATTTGAAAGGCCCCCTGAATTTGAAACGTGTTCCTTTTCATATTTGTTATTATGACGTAAAAATGTTTACAGTTTTTTCTTGGTTATTTATGGAAAGCCTTAGTTTGTAAATTTTGAAAACTTTTTTGGATTACCCCGCATATTACTTTTTTAAAATCATTTATTAAATAATTCGTAAGGATGTATCGTTATAAATAAACATATGAAGTATTACTTTGAATTTTTTACAGCAATTCATTATAGTAAATGTTGTTATTAATGAATGTAGTTGTCCATGATTGATAGATACTGTGTGATTCAATTCTTTATGATCACTCTTATATAGATGATCTCAATCTTCAAATGAATTTCAACGAACACGAAAAATTACAGCAAAATTTTTAGATCACAATTCATCTATGAACATTTGTTTGCATCCGCTTATCATTTAACAGAAAAGCTTCAAGCTTAATGCTAGTTGCAGGAAATAAATTTTTGTTAAGGTATAAGCGACTAAATACTAATTTCCAAAAATATATTTAAATTTGCTTATAATAAATAATTATTCTAAAGAATAGGCACATTATTATCAACGATGCAATGAATTCTTTATTTTTATGAGTGGGATTTGTACAAGAACTTACAATTTGTTTCTGAGGACTCGATTCAAAGCCTTCAGAAGTGGAAATTTTGCTCCAGACCTTCCATCGAAATCACCTTGATCTAGAGTCCACATCAGGCAACCGCCAAGATTCATTTTTTTAACATATTAAGCCTTCACCTCGATGGATCTACACGATAAATTCACTAATTAAATACTCTTATTATTATTAAAGTACAAACTTAAAGATATTTTATTTGAAGACGCACTCAGTATCCCTAGCTTGAACCAACTTTCACTAAAGAAGTGCTTGCCTATCCCTGTTTTTTCTGAACCTTTTTTGAGGATACCTCTGGATTATTTCAAGCCAAAAATACGAACAATTGTTAGGTGGCACTTAAAAATATTTTTCGAAGACTTTTTGAGACTTTTTGAGTACAGTATTTCAGACCTTGGCTTGAAAACAGCTCAGTCTGTAAGTTTTATTCGCGTGAACTCTTCAGTTTTGCGTCAAAAAAAAGATTCCAAGTTTTCAAGAACAAGAGATATATGTAACCCTTTTAAATTGGCTTAAAAAGGAGAAAACATGAGTTTTTTGAAAATCGTTTGTTTCTGGTAGAAATTTGACTATTTTATATACGAATATGAATGTTTGGTGACTAATGGTTGGGTGTTTGGTGAAAAAAAAAGAAGCAACTTAGGCGCTGCGTGGTTCCAAATAGAGAAAGAAAGAGCAAGCAATAATCATGTAATGAAGCCTACTAAAATCACAGACTCTGACTCTTCAGTGGGTTTGAAAAGGGCAACCTGGAAAGATCTAGGTTTGAGCATGGTGCACAATTTCTGGTACAAGTATCTGACAATTTTGCATCCTGCGTTGGCAAGGTGTTTTTAAAAGATCATCGAACATCCAGATTTGATGCCAAGCATTACACTCAAAGGTACCACGCATATGTTGCCTAAACTACCAGATGCTGAAAATGCCTCTAAATTTCGACCTATAGCCTGTTTTCCAACAATTTATAAGTGCCGCACAACTGTAATTGCACTTAAAATATATTCTCACTGCGACGAGAGTGACAGAGACTATAGACGCTGTTGCCATAAGGAAAACACGTAAACATCAAAGAAACTTCTACATGGCACACATTGACTACTATCAAGCATTTTCTGCCGTATAACATGCTTTGGAATACAAGAATCAAGAAGTGTTTTTATCATGGACAAGCAAGGATAACTAGATTAATACTCCTTTAGTGCAGCATGGTTCTGTTCAGCGTTGAACCCATGAAGCAAAACACTGAATATCATGCCTCATTGGTTCAAAATACATCTTATTGAGGAGTGTCATCAAATGACCGATCTGATGACAAGTAAACCGCGATGAACCCCGAAAAAAAGTTTGAAGGATAAGCAAATAATTCTGGCGTTCAAAATTAAAAAATCTATTTAAGTGTATGCTCAGGGGTAAAGTTTAGATTACCTTCAGTACATTTTAAAAATTCGAATATTAAATGAAGGGTTTTATAAGGAATTGAAAACTGAACCACTCGTCTAATTTGAAAAAAATGTACTTACAATGTTTAGTTTGCGGTAGTCTGCATTTTCATTTGGTGAAGGAAACAGTGGAGTATTATGATCAACTTCCATATCAGCATCAACGGTTGCGTGAAAATCGAAAGTCATCAAATTTATGTAGTGCACGTATTTCAATATTCCTTTAACATCATATGATACCTCTGGGTTTACTTCACTCGCACCACATGCTGCAGTTTAAATTAGATCTTCGTTTTCGAATTCTCATCTGATTTCTTTCAAGAGTAAGACAAAATTTTGCTTATCAGATGGAACTGCAACTTGATCTGCAACTCGAACTGCAACTGCAACTTGAACTACTACTTTATAAGTCAAGTTTAAAAAAGAAATTAATTTGGCTACCCTTCTCGGGATTTTACTTATCTAAGTTCCCTCTCATACAAGAGATCGTCAGGGATAAATTTATTTCTTAATTAACACTAAGATCCCCCACCGTCAAGAACCAGATTTTTATAAGAAGGTCTCGCATTTACTTTGATTTTTAACCAAGGGATAAAAAATTTGCAGAAAAACGAAATTTCCCTATGTAGGCGGTTACTTACACAGTATAATTCCCAGGCGTGATTTGCGATCCTTCCATGGTGACTAAGGTTTTCAGATTTGGATTCTTTTGTCGGAGATCGTTGAACCTTTTAATTGCATGTATATCATAGCCTAGATCTAATATTCTAACAGAAACGTCCGCATTAAGTCCAACGAAATTGTAATACAGATGTGTGCAAAGAAATGGATCGATGTTTTCTATGCGTAAACTATCTTTTGGTGTCGGGAACCTTTCTGCTCCGCTACAATAATAACAACCAACGACTTCTGGAAAATAATAATAGAAGAATTAGCTTGAAAAATAGCAATATTTATTGTGTGTGTGTTTTTTTTCAATTCAATATATTTATGTCACATAGCAAATATAATAACATAGTTTCCTGTTTTCGATTTACGAAAATATAATATGATATAAATTAATATAAGATGATATATAACTTACTCTCAGACTCTTGATCAGATACCGGCAGCTTATTACCTGAAGCAAAAGCTAAACATGTTCCAAGAATAATTATCAACTTAGACATCTGAAAAAAATTTAAAAAGGAATATGTGTGAAGATTTTGAATTTAAAATGTTCCAAATCAAACAATTCTTAGAATAAGTACAATGTTAACAAGGGGACAATATTTCGAATTGAATAAAAAGGATTTTAAATTGTATCATTTCTGGATAAAAGCGTTTAAAATTGAAACATTTCAAATCAAAATTTTTTACAATTACAAATTTTTTTATCAGATGCTCCTAAAGTGGAAAAAGTTTCAGACTAAAATTTTGAAGATTTGACAATTTATTAGAAAGGAATTAAAATTGTATAATTTCTAATTCAAAGCATTTACAATTGAAGAAGTTTACTTTGAGTTAAAAAATCTAGAAATTTATTCCTAAAATTGTAGAATTTTATTTTTTTTACATAAAACAAATATATTAACATTGAAATTGATGAGACAAATTTTTTTAGGAAAAAAAGTAAATTTCCTGTCATTTTTGCCGCTAAGAATGGAAAAATTTACAATGTGAAGAATTTAAAATTTACATATTCTAATAAAACGTTCAAAATGAAAAGCAATTTTAAATAAGAAATATTCAAAATGAAAAATTTTCATTAACCTTACCTGAACTTCATTTAATACTGACAACAAAATTTATTGACTGAGAATTGTGTAATTCAAACTTTTTTATATTCTAACCCTTAAAAATTTGAATTATTCAAAGTAAATTTGAATC
Organism: Andricus grossulariae; assembly: GCA_011634705.1. Taxonomy (NCBI): domain Eukaryota; kingdom Metazoa; phylum Arthropoda; class Insecta; order Hymenoptera; family Cynipidae; genus Andricus; species Andricus grossulariae. Next base: position 186,061,726 of record JAABKJ010007545.1, on the reverse strand, counting down.
AATTAAAAATTAGAAATTTCAAAATTTGTAATTATCCTCTTCAAAATTCAATAATTGCAGTTCTAATTGCAAAATTCAATCTTAGGGAAGGGAAAAATTAAAAATGTTGATAATTTAATTTCTATCTATTTTGGTTTAAAGAAACACCATTTTTACCTTTTTAATTTCAAATCGTTCAATTTTTAACGTTCATTTAGAATCAGGATTCATTCTTGAAATTTGTCAATTAAATATTTTTGAATTTGAAATGAATCGTTTCTTAAAGTCTTCAACTAAACCTAGGACAACTTTAAGATATTGCAAATTAAAAATTACAGAAAGCCTACAAAACAAGATTGCGATGTATGATTCCAATGCTTGAAATTGCGAAATTTTGAGCCTTTTAACTGGAAATTGCTTTTTTACAATTAGGTTTAAAATGTTACATATTTTGAAACATTTCAAAATAAAAAATTTAATTATCAATGCCTAGTTCTAAAATCTTCTTATATTACGGCTTGAATTTGAGAAATAATTGTCTTAATTTTGCATGGATTTGGATTTATTCTGGAGGCATTTCATTCAAAATTTTTGAATTAAAAATCCTTTCAAATAAAAATCGTGCAACTATAAAGTCTTTGAATTTGACGTTTACTGATTTCGTAAAATTTTAAAAATCAGACAATTTTGTATGTTCAAAATTGAAACCAAACAATTTAGATTATTCAAATCTCCAATTATTCAATTTAAAACTGATTATCAAGGCTTTCAATAAAAAAAATTTTAAAAGAGAGCTGAAGGTGAAATAAGAAAAAAAAATAATTGAGGTTAAAATGGTTTATTTTATAATACTTATTTAGAGTTTTATGTTTTCGCTGAAAATATTTTTTGTACGTTTTTATTTGAAAAATTTAATTATGTATTATACAATTATTATTTTCATAAAAAATATTTTTCCTAAATAAAATGTTTCTAATCAAAATATACCATAGAGATTTGTAGATAATCTTTCAAGGATAAATTGAATCCTATAACATTAGAAATAAATACGAATTGCAAATTTACCCAAACAGAAAGCAATGACATATAACCCTAAAAAAATATATATTCTGATAGGATTTCGAGCTAGATCGGTCATTTGGAAGTAGTTTTTTTCGCATTTATAGATTTGAAAAAAAAACAAGTTTCCCTGATTGAAGGAGAAAAACTTTTTTGATATTCAAAATACAACAATGCTATATGTAGCGCATTTGTTCGCGTCTTTGAGATGCATCCGTTACCGTTTAAACTCGAAATCAGTTAAAAATAGTTTCAACTAGTTAAAACGCGAAATAACCACGATCATTTGCCAAAACTAGTTTAGCTAGTCGAATCGCGAAGTAATCAAGTCCATTTGTGAAACCCCGAAGATTATTTTTGTTCCGTCTTATGTTGTGTTTTAACTCAAAATATCAGTTGAAACAAGATTCACTCAATAGTGCTTTCGAAGGAACTAGTTTAAACTGTAGTATTCAGTGTGGTTCGAGATGTGACCAATCACTCTTCTGTGACCAGTCACTACAAACTCAGTATTTCGGGTTTTACTGAATAGTGCTGGTAAAACCAGTTCTTTCAAAAGTACAATTGGGTGAATCTAGTTTTAACTGCTATTTTCAGTTAAAACACGAAATCAGATGGAATTAGAAATTTATTCGGGTTTTCACAAAAGCACTTGGTTACACCGCTATATATATATATATATATATATATAATCTGAAAAATTGCACCCGCTCCCAGCGAAATCGCGTTAAAATTTCAGCTGTAACCACGTCTCACGACTGTGAGATAAGTGGTTACAGTCTGCGATGAATTCAATACGATAATCTCACCAAAGTCTCGTGCACCCTGAGAACACGGATCAGCCACATTTCTGTGGAAGATGCCGTGCATCCTCTTGTCGAGGAGCTGTTCGCGGAAGTTTTTCTCCTGTGCCTTCCTAATCCGGGCTTTTAGGAGCGAGTACTCAAGATGGATAAGAATTGATGCATTTTACTCACCTCTGATATTGAAGCCAAGGCCGAGTGTTTCAGCAGCATCCTCCGCTGCTTTGTACAGAAACGCCCCTATGCCCACTTCTTCATGTTTCCTGACCATTTTAAGAAGAGGGTCTTGTCCATTTGCGACTGCATGTGCTGCACTCAGAATAGTCCTGTTGTAAAGACATTCAATATTCTGTATTCCGCGACCACCTTGACGGCGGCAGATGTAAAGCCGCGGAACAGAAGACTTAAGGTGCACGCTTTTGTTCATGTGCACAACCTTTCGGGCCCCGATATTGAGGGATCTGAGCTCGTCCTACGTCCATGGAACCACTCCAAATGAATAGAGTACTGGTGGGATGGCAATCATATTCGTCGCAGATACTATGTTCTTCGCCGACAGTTCGGAACACCATCTCCGTTGGATGAGACGCTTTTATCTGCATCGGAGAGTATCCTTTATAGATATCACGTCCTGAATGTGGCTTTGTGGCACGCCCAGGTATGTATAGGTCTCTCCAGCGCCAAGGTGTCGCAAAGCTCTTCTGTCGACAAGCTCAGGGTCTTCGGGGATGCCATTAAGTTTTCCTTTCTTCAAATAAACCTTGGCGCATTTCTTTAACCCGAACTCTATTCCAATGTCTTGATTGTATTATTTGACAATGTCTATAGCTAGATGTAGTTTCTCTTGATTTTTAACATAGATCTTAATATCATCCATGTAAAATACATAAGTGACCTTATGCTTTCGATTTCCAGGTTTGCCACAGAGGTACCCTTCGGAATGGCGAAGTGCGAGAGATGGTGGCAATAATATGAGGCAAAAGAGAAGAGGGCTCATGGTGCCGCCCTGAAACACACCTTTCTGAAAGGTGACACTGCTAGTGATTACACAATGTTTTCCAGATGAGATGATGAATCTGGTTTTCCAAAGCGGCATTAATCTCTCTGTGCATCTCACGATGTGGTGATGAACCTTTAAGCTTTCCAAGAGACAGATGATAAGTCTATGTGAGGTTGAATCGGAAGCTTTCCGGTAATCAATCCAGGCCATCGATAGGTAACGCTAATAGGATGCTGCGTCTTTACAAACACATCTTTCAATGAGCAGGTGCTCCCGACATCCTGCTACGCCTTTTTTGAGCCACGTTGCTTGTACATCTCTCGCCGTTATTGGCCTGTAATTATTAGGGTCAGCTAAGTTGCCGGTTTTCGGCAGGAGCACTGTGCGCCCTTCCAACAACCACTCCGGAATAGGCTCTTCCGACTTTAGATATGAGCTGGAAATGCGGGCCAGATGCTGGTGGGTTGAAGGAAACTTCTTCCACCAGAAGGTGTTGATACCATCTGGTCCCGGAGCGGAATAGTTCTACATGCCTCTTAATACGTTCTTCACCTCCTCAGTAGTGATAGGTGGGCATTCCTCCTCAGGTGTTATGAGGGCACTGCACAGCTCCTTGAATCTATTGACATATATTTTTTGAGTATTCTTTCAGTGGATGCTGGACATCGTAAACTTCTCTACAAAATGCCTCGACCTCTTCTGCTGTGGGCGGGTGGACAACAGTAATTGGAGGGTCTTGGAAGAGTTCTCATAGCGTTAGATATTATGCGTATTCTGTCAACAATATGTTGCCTGATGGTCAGTAGCTTTGACTTGTTGAGTTTGTGATGACAGTTTCGCAGTTCGCGCGACCTGTCGAACCTTGGCAATGAAAGTCCTGCTTGATGTTATGTAGTCAATCACACACTGATTGCGGTACACGTGTTGCCTTGCCCAGCCTATCTTTGGGCTGAGTTGATGCATTCGTCTTTTGGTCTTATGAACAACAGTTGGCTTTGTTTTACGGTTTGCATCTGGCAAAGCTCTCGCTTCGTTATACACACTACAATTTATAATCGAGAGGTCTGGTTCTTCGGAGAAATCTCCACGAAGCTCGTCATCCAGTTCAGCCAGATATTTGGGCTTGAGAGAACCCTGAATTTTGATGTTTCTCCGGGTCCTGAAGCATTGCTCTTCCTTTATTGCAGCGTTTCCCAAAGAAAAACCCCGGGTAGGGTACCCTACCCCGGGTAGGGGGATGCCACCCCGGACCCTGTAGCTCGGCAGGCTCCCCGCTGCGAGCAGACGGCTACTTTCGTATACCTACCACGAATATCCCTTTCATTGTTATGAGATTACAATAACTTCTTCAAAATCTGTTAATATCTGCAGTAATAAAGGAAACATTTACAAATCTTGTGATTATATGTGTCTCTCTTGGGTTCGAAGACGTTTATGCGAAAAATGCGAGAGCTCTGGGTGTTTCTCCCACCACAGAGTATGCAGTCGTGCCATGTAACCTTTTCGTTCAGGGGCCATACTGGTATCATAGCACTCCAGCAGGTCATCCCTGAGTCCATCCGTCCACTTAAAAAAAATATATATACATAATTATATATTGATGCTATTCGATGTAAGATTGCATTCTAACCTACTTACTGTCTCACAAAGAGGTTAGATTATTGCACAGGAACAGTGGCTCGTTCCGCCCCATATGATACCTTCAAATAAAATAAAAAATTCAGCTGTTTCTGTTTCAAAATTATATAAAAATCTGTTAAAAACTGACAATTTAATAAATAAGCTCTTATTACAAAAAATGATAGCTCACGAGATAAACTGATTGTCTCATCCTAGTAAATATCAAAATAATGAGTAGGAACAAACGATCAATTTCCGAAATAAGATATTTATTCTAGTTGGTTTATTTTAAAATTCACTATTTTTACTAAAAAGACGTCTTACTTTTCTTTATAAATGCCCTACATTAAAGGACCATTTGTAGTAGATTGATATTTTCTCAGTATCAGACCGGTTCTGTAAATTTCAATTCTGTTGCCGAATTAGACCAATTTTCCAAATAGAACATCTATTCGATTCAATTTGGAAATCATTTAATTGTAATCTATTTGGATTTCTGAGTTCATACAGGACTAGTTTAAGTTCGAATTTTGTATTACTGTAATCTATTCCGATATCCGAATTCATTTTGAATTGGTCTGAGTTCCGATTTCCAAAGTAAAAATTTTTAACTCGCGAACTAAGTTCCTACATCCATCCGGTTCAAATTAAGGATTATAAACTGCAATTTATTTGGATTGCCTAGTTCATTTTGAACTGGTTTTAGTTCGTCGTGTGTATAATGTGTTTCAAATGCATTATTAGTGACAATGTTTCGATGTACTCGTATAAGCAGTCAGAGATTATACTATGAAACGTCACCGAACATCATCTTTCCAATATTATCCTCAAGCACCTTTAAAATCGTCCCCTTGAGCAAAAACTTCAGAATTGACAAATACAACGTATTTACACGTTCACACGATATATAGAAATTTTACAGGCATCCTCAGTAAATCAAATTACCCAATCAATTCCGGCAGAAAGCATATCAATCTTCATATCTTGCCGCGCAAGGTTTCCTCTTTCCCATACCCAAGTATTATCATCATCTTGAAAAGGTAAGTACTCAAAGCATCCTTTTAATCCAAAACCTACTTGCATATTCGATTACGAAACCTTTAGCTTTCTTGTATTGTTCTAGATGGGGCCAACCTATGAAATTTCTCGAACTTCTGCTTTGACTCGTTCATTTTCAAGGACGATAACTGGTATCAAGCCATCTGGTAACCAGGCCCAGTGTACGACCTAGGTAGGCTGATCCTGGATGTGCGTTTTCCATGCAGTCAGTTCGGTTTCCGAACACTGTCGAGATTACTTCATCTGCCGACTCGGTTCCAGATTAATGTATACGTAGCTTTTTCATTGTTTAAATAAATAAAGTTATTCTTAGTATATTTCCTTATTTATTTTCCTCATCCCGCATTGAAGCACTTGACTTATTTGTAGGTTTAGGTCTAAGGATTGCCTTGCAAAACGAGGAATCCAGTATTCAAGTCATGAAGCAACATCTAGTATGACCTATTATAGATAACGTTATATTATGCAATGTTCACCATCGAGTTCATCGGATTCTCTCAGACATTTTTTTCATTACATATTAAGTTAACACAAAAATCTAACATTTTGTATCAAGGAAACAACTTAAAAAATTATATAAGATTGCAATTGAGCGGCAGGTGAGAAATCAATCGTTTTCATTCAGTTTTAGTCCTACTCGGTTACCGCGGAGCAACCCAAGAAGTACTCAGCGTTGAAGGTTACGCTTTATTGTTGCCGCCCAAGTGGCACTCGAATTCACGCTCGACTAGCGACAGGATGGATTGCGAAAAGTCACAAAGGGCTAGAACTCTGTTGATCGCGATAACGCACACATATATTCGTTCGATGGCTGCCATTGCTTGCTAAGAGTTAAATTGAGAGGGGGTGAGAAGAGCGGGAGTATCCATAAATTATAGAATATTTTCGTGTTTTCCTATCGTTCATTTTTTACGTTTTTTTCATTCCTACTTTTAAGTCCTAATATTCAGTGCAATTTTAATTTTTTGCTTGAATTCGAATTCTTTCTAATTTAAATTAATACAATAGGAGAATATTTTTAATTATTTGCATTTAATAAAGATTTAAGATGCTACCTGATTGAAATGACATTTCTGGATTTGATCCTATCATGCCTAACTAAATACGTACGAAGAATTTTTCAATATTTCTTAAAGCTAAAAATTGCATTTGCTAACTTCATGAAGCTTAAAAATCATCTAACGTTTCAATCAAATACAAAAACAAAGGATTAAAAGAAAATTTCTACAGTCCTTAGCATATTCATGACTAAATATATATCGTTATAGAAAGAAAAACAGGGGAAAACGAGAAGCAACTATAGCTGTAAGCCTAATTCAAGAATCAAAGCTACATCTAATAAAAAAATTGTAATAAATAGAAAATGAAATAAAATGAAATACATTTCAGTAAAAAAAAAGACTAAAAAAATACGTAGAGACTAATTACATAGGACTAAAATACATAAAGCATGAAACTAGGCCGCTTTATCTTAAATATTTCTCTGTTATTACGAAAAAGACAAAGATATTTAGAGTTTAACCCTTGACCTCGAAGACGGAGTGTGAGATTTCATCCGATCAGACACAATTGTTATGGCTTTTCTTTTTTTTCATAAAGAAACAATATTCTTACAATGCTATTGTATTCTTAATAGTTTTTTGTAAGTTTAACGTAATTTCTTGCTGAGATCAGTCATGAGCATACTTGATTTTTATGAGCCCATCAGAAATCCTCCTCTTTCTTGTTTCCTTTATTTTACTCTTTTCTTAGCCCCTCCTCTTGAAACATGCTTTTTTTTAAATATTCATACATTCCTTCGGTCTAATATTTGTGTAGCATTATATCTCCCTGTTTAACTCCTTCAAAGGAATATTTCATATCTCTCATTATATACATTTATTTTTCGCGTTCTGATTTTCTTAGTCTATCTCATGCAAGAATTAATTGCTGAGATCCATTTCTCGCATAATATTTTCAACATTTTCTTCACTAAAGAGTTAAGAGGCTGAAAAAGTATTAAATTCTAAGTTTATGTGATGTTTGGAAACACAGCTGCAGGATAACTGGTGCAGATGCTTCCTGCTATTACTTGCGACCGTCCATACACTCGCGCTCTTGTGGCTTCCGATCCTGAAGAAAATATTTTGCACCTCTTACCGGAAAACACGTCCATCCTTTACCGCAATTCCTTTCTAAGTCTTTTTGTTTTCCTCTGGCGTGCGCCAAGCTTTATATTATATCTACCAGAAAAATAACTGCTGGAAGAGAGGTTAAAAATGGTAAATTTGGTAGAGGTATCGCCTCATGGATTTTTCCCTCTTCTTCTTGTGTCAGCAATACTATAGAATCTCTATTTTACGGCGCAATATTGTGAACTCGAATTCAATTAGTCTTAAAAAAAGTATTTTCCTCACAAGACAAAATATAAGAGAGCATTTGGAAGCTTTTAGAGCAGTAGTTTACAATCTTGTAATCTTACCGATTTGGACAATTTCAATTTCACAACAACCTACATCTAGATGTTTCTAATCTTGGCAATTTGGATATTTTAAACTATAGAAGTGTAGATGCATTTAAACTGAGAGGCGTAGTATGCTGTCTGGAAAGTGTGCCTCTCAGACTGAAATACCTTATTATTCACAAGCAGGAAAATACACGCATTAGTAAATTGGCAGTCACGAGAAGCCTGCAGACTACGAGATTCACTCCTGGGAGAAGCAGGAAGGTACGTGATTTACAAGGGTTCGGAGAGGAAAGAAAAAAAAATGAATTCAGGAAAAGAAGGAACCAAAAGAGGACAAGCTGAGCTTAAGAAGTCCGCGATATTGATGTCGTAAAAGGTCGTTGTGCCACAGCCTCTTCTTCACCAGCGGGTCTCACCCGAGTCGCTGATCGAAATTTATCGCTTCCCTGCAGATTCGTAGTCTCTTCGCCTTAATTATTTCCAATGCAACCTCTCTTCTTTCTCTCCATCTTTCACTGCATTTCTTTTTCACTCTGACCTGCGGAAACAACGTTCTGTATCATTCACTTAAGAGGGGCTGATTATACACATACACTTTTCGAATAGGAAATGGAATGGCATACTTACCCTCACAAATTTTGTTTCTTGTCCAGATAGAATTGGTGAAATAATTATACTCAAGAGTAGAGTGTAGGCAGATGCAACAAACTTTCAAGTGAGCAAACTTATCAGAGAGTATGAAAGAGACATGATACTCCATGACAAAACAAATTGTTTTAAATTAGAAGCGCTCAAAATTTAAAAAAAATTGGAATACAACATTTAAACTGAAATGTTTAAGTGCATATAACACTTCTCCGATTCCTACCTCACTGATAAATATTTTTACATTCTCATCTAGAGAAGGTATTAGATTTGTGTAAAATTACCCCCCCCCCCACCTCCCCCCGTTTTTTGTCAAATGTGCATGTTTTGAGAGCCCCTGAACCCAAAAAACAGGTTTTTACTAATGTCTCTGTCTGTCTATCTGTCTGTCTGTATGTATGTATGTCTGTATGTATGTATGTCTGTATGTGTGTATGTCTATGAGCACGATAACTTTCGAAAGAATTGACCGATTGTATTGGCCTTTGGTATACTTTTCCAGTCTCGTCACCAAAAGGTCATGTTCGCTAACCAGCCATTTTGGATGAAAATTCAAAAAGTGAGCGCATTTTGAAAATTTTGAGCCATGTTTTTTCAAAATTTGAAAATTATATGTACGGCGGTTCATAGTGCTCAATAAGTCAAACAATTTATTTTAATGACATTTTTCGATAAAATTAAAATTTTCAGACTTACAGCATTTTCAAACTCCAAAAGAGGTGACGAAAATTAACATTTTCAGCCAAAAAAAGCACGATACGAAAAAAAGTCAAAGCGAAAAAAAATATTTATTTTTGCACGCCCTACACGATTATAATAATGACTTTTAAAATTTTTTCGAAAAATCGAAAATTCCCATTTTTATTCCACAAAAAATAATGAAAAATCCCAAATTTAATTTAAAGGACAAACTATGCAAGATACGAAAAATGATGATTCAATAAAAATTGTTTATTCTGAAAAGATCTACAAACTTGTTACTGAACACTTATTGATAGAATGTGTAATTTCTGTTTTATTTGTAAAAAATAACATTAACAGTGAAAAAATCGGCCTGAGTAGTGGGCACATTCTCATCAAAACTTTGCTTATTTCATTTTTTCTTATCTCGTGTGTGGGTTTTCAAAATATTTATTTTTTTTATGCCCTCAATACGATTTGTAACGATTAAAACAATAAAATAACCATCAGTAATGCTCATAGTACTTGAAAAGTTGTATTTTTACATTCTCATCTAGAGAAGGTATTATGTTTGTATAAAATTCCCCCCCCCCCCCCCGTTTTTTGTCTAATGCCCACGCTTTGAGACCCCCTGAAACCAAAATCCGGTTTTTACGAATGTGTCTGTCTGTCCGCCTGCCTATCTGTATGGATGTCTGTCTGTGAGCACGATAACTTTCGGAAGAATTTACTGATTGAATTGGCCTTTGGTATACTCTTTTAGTCTCGTAAACGACAGGTCAAGTTCTTTAGCCAGCCATTTTGGATGAGAATTAAAAAAGTGAGCGCATTTTGAAAATTTTTCAGGCTATGTTTTTTCAAAATTTTAAAATTATATGTACGGCTGTTCATACTACTCGAAAATTCAAACAATTTATTCTCAAGACATGTATCGGTTTCCTTTCCTTGCCCCCCCCCCTCCCCCCACAGTAACAGAAGTTTGAGTGGGACCGAAGTTACACCTAGACTCTCCACCATATGGCGAATCGCTTCTTAACTTGGACATGATTTCAACTCGCAACACAAATTTCGCGCATAAGGGTGGTAGTTGGGTGTACAATCTAAATAATGAATAATACAAACCATAAAATAGCCTCGGGATGGACTGAAACTTTGATTGATGAAATGCATACACACGGTAAACGTAAAGGTCTAGTTTCAGGCGACGAATGGGGACTGGACGTTTGGAATGCTAGAGGAGTGAATGATCTTAAGATAAGTGAACTGCGAGAAACTATGCAAGTAAGGAAACTAGATATACTATGTGTACCTGACACGAAAAAAAAGGGTGGTAAAGTAAATCGCAGTATGCCCAGAGACAGACCATGGAAAGAATGGTTAGAATGTGTGAATGAGACCTTAATCCGAAAAGACATAAGAAGCCATAGAAACAGAAGACCTTGCATGAAAAAATGCATGGACGTGAAGGAAGATAGAGAAGAGTGCCAGGACAGAAAAGTGTAGTGACAAATAGTTTATAGAAACAATGTGAGTACAGTGAATGACGCCTGAAACAAAAGACCTTGGATACTAATGGGCACGAGTGAGGAACCTCACATAACAATCTTGTGAATCTCTTCACTTGGGGTGATCGCTAGAGAGATTGATCAGCAACCTGGGTCAAAGCCGTGTTGCGGAACGAAAGTGTTACTTAAATAAATAACCCGAAAATTCTAGATCAATCTAAAAAATCTATACCTCCTTCCCAACACTACCATTTTCCAACCGATTATTTTTAAATAATTAAAAAATTATTTAAAAAATGTATCATATATATGTTCCAAAAACGAGTAAGATAATTTTTTTCTCCCCTTTTCAGATAGTTGGAAAAAATCTTTTTGATTGTACGATTTATTAGAAAGATATGGAAATATACGCTAAAGTAAAGGTATTTCCTTCTTCATTTTAAATCAAAGTCATTTTTATCTGAAGGACATGGAGCGGAAGCGCACTCAAACTTTGTTGGGTTTCTATTACGATGAACAGAAACGAGCGTGGAGCGCGAGGTTTACATGATTTTAAAACCAAATATTTAGCGCGAAGCGCGAGTGTCTTGATGAGAATGTGTTCCTTAAAGTTGATAGAACCTTAAGTAAATTAATTTTTCTTTTTATGTAAAATTGACATAATTAAAACAAAAGCAGGTCATAACGAGGAAGCTTACTAAGAGAGTATTTGCCGGCGAAGCGCGCAATAGCGGGTACACGAAATTCGAAAACCTAGAGGAACCGAGCTTAAAGCGTCAGGCAAATTTGTCCGAGCGTGTAGCGCGAGGTGAATATATTATCGAGCGCGAAGCGCGAGATCCAACAGGTGCGCGCCCTAGGCGCGCTCAAACTTGCGAGCGAAGCAAGCCGCGCACTATGAGAATGTGCCCGCGAAGAGGGCAGATTTTTTATGTCTAAGAACTATGGCACACAGATAAGGTTATAAAGTACAGAATGCTTTTCGATCATGTCCCGCGATTTTAACATTTTAACCGTTACGGAACCAACCGTTATAACCAACATCACCTCTTGAAATAAGTTAAAAGTTTTCGAAAAGAATATTAATACCTGCTTCTCGTTCTTATATTTCGCTTTTTTAGAGGTTAGCTTTTTAAACGACAAATCCTTGTACAAATAAACTGACCATGCTAAGGAAAAGCAAAAATAATATAAAAAACAAACATTACTGCTAAGTGCAAAGAAAGATAATATTTCTCATAATTAATTAGAGTAACGGCCATGATTGTCAGTCCACTAAAAAAATCGTATTAAAAACTTACAAATATTTTTTCGTGGATTTCTCAGCGAAAAATTAAGTTCGAACGATTTTTAAAGAACTTTTAGAAAGCTTATTAAATTTCTTGTCGATTGAGCCCTACTTAAAGTATTTTCGATAAATAGGGACCGAGATAGCATTTAAGAATGACCGACGTATTTTCCGTAATTTGTCTAATTTCCGATTCTCTACTTCCACTTTCTATATGCTTCAGGGAACTGATTGGAAAAAATTTAAATTTCGCTAAATTAAAGCTTAAAAACTCTTTAAATCTTTAAATCTCATGAAGGAGAACATATTAGACTTCAACTTAGAGAAGTTTCAATTTTTTCCATTCACTTACCTGAAGTATGAAGGAAGTGGAAGTTGAGAATCGAAAATTGGCCCAAAGCACAAAATACGTCGGTCTTTCTCACATGCTATCTCGGCCCCAATTTATTCTTTTATTGAAAAGTGAAAGGTTCTAGACATATTGCCAGATACCCATATGTTTGGTTGATATTTCTAATTTCTAAAAATTATAATTTCATAAGAAATAATATTCTCTATAGTGACATTTTTTATTATTAATTGTTACCAAAATACGCGATAATTTTTTGCACCAATAGAACAAAATTTTGTGAAATTTTAAAACTTTAATATACCTATTTGGGAGCTGAGGATGACATTTAAAAAATGTTATGAAATCATGGTTTTTCCTAATGGGATTTCACTACTTTTCCACAGTATTTTCGAAGGAATATTAAAAAAAAAAATATATATATATATATTTTATCTCAATCTACGACGTGCTATCTCTTTTATCTGTAGGTGTTTTTAGAGGTGAGAAAGGGTTTAAATCTTCTGCACAGTTCACTTTGTATTCTTTTCAATTTATATTTGCATTTGAAAATTATATTTTCGAATTACTATGTATTCCAATTCCAGGAGTAGATTTATTTTATGTAGATTTTAAAGGTAGCTGTGAACGGTATTGGAAGTTGGGATACGTTATATATAGTGCATTTGCATTTGATTTTCATATTTTTTAATACAAGCGATTTAGGGGGTAGTACTCAAAAAAATATTTATTTTTTAAATGGACACCTTAGTATTTCTACCAATCTCTGAAATAAGAAGTAAAGTCTTTTTACTGAAAAAAGTGTCTTAACGTAATTATTCAAATATAAATGAAAAAATACTACCCTCTTGTTTTAATTGTTGAATAAGTTGTTAAAAATACGTTAAAAGTAATATTTAATGATAAAATTCATTTATTTATAGCTAAATTGACGCACCGATTACTGGGACGTTTACCTTAAACGAACATTTCACTGTTTGCTACTTTTTTAAAAATCTGGACTACTTTTTCCTACTATTTTTAGGACATAGGCTATAGTCTAGGAGCTGACGAGATTTTTCATTTCACATTTTCTACCAGTAGAAACATTTCATATCGTTTACTTTTCTTATAAAACTTAAAATGCTAATTTGGCAGACTGCCTCCAGTAGTAGCATATTAATTTTTGCAATTAAAATTCTAAAAAAAGTAGAATATTTTTGTATGATTTTATACCATCTGGCTATTTGAGGGCCAGTTATTTAAACTCGAAAACAACCGAAAATCCACTTGGCAGACGTTTTTTCCGGCTGAAAGATGGCGCTGCGGTCGTCCACAAGCATCAATTTAGTGGAGGGGTGCATGATTTTCTCCCGCTGGGTCTTACAACCGGAAAAAAGTCTGACAAGTGGATATGAAAAGTTTCAACTGGCAGAGAAGGATTTGTTTTCACAATTTCACATGCATTGCAGAAAGTCTTCGGTATATTTAGCTGTTGACAGAAGAGTGAGTGAAGCGCTTATAAATGGATATTGGATAATCTTTTAATATCTTTGCTTCCAGTACGTGAACTTCTATAGTCTATATGTATGCTAAAGCCTTAAGAAAAATCGCAAACTTGAATTGAAAATGACACTTAACCTATTTATATTCATATTCAGAATTTCAATCGTTATTTACTGAAGGAAATATTCCCATCAAAATTGAAGAGAGAAATTTAAATTTCCTCCTAAAAATTAAGTTGTTCCAGTAAAAAAAAATATTGATATTTTCAGCATGAAAACTGTAGAATAATGGATGGTTCGAAAATCGCAAAATTTAAGAAATGCAGTGTGTACTTGGAACTTGGAACTTCTTGTTCCTTCTTGAAAAAAAAGAAAATAACTAAAAAATTGTAATCAATCGGATAAAATCTTGCATTCCCTCATCGAGATCAAAGTTTAAACTTTAAATATATTGGTTGTTTTCGTGCTTACAAAAAATGTTCATGACAATATTTGTCTAATTTTTTATGTTGAATTTAATGGTATAACGTGATTTTATAGACAAAATTCTTAGAGACATTTTTTACCTAATTTACTTTTTCTTTTAATAATCAAAACTTTTAGTGAACCTAGACTTTTATAGATGGCATGAGCTCATTTAATTGGATACGATTTTTGTATGGATTTTATTTTAAATGACAATAATTTCCAAGTGCGCATTGCATTTTTCAAACTTTGCGATTGTTAAACCACCTTATTATAGAATATATAAAAATGTCTTTCAACACAAAAGCAAAAGATAAAAATAGTGCAGTTTTTTAAATTAAAAAACAAAATTATTGTTTGCGCATTCAAAAAATATAATATTAAATTCCCCAAGGCACCCTCTTATATGAGGGACATGTCTTTTTATGAAACAGGACTATATCTGGTTGTTCATATTTCAGTTGCTTTGAGCGTATTATTATGGAGTTTTAGTACTCGCTCTATTAACTTAATGTTGTGTATATAACTTCACCGATTATCACAACAAGGCTTTTAATTGGTTTTGTAATTACTCTCGTCTCATATTCTCTATTATTCATCCAGACTAAGAGCTCATATTCACATAAAGTCCTTCTGTTTGTACTCAAATCAATTTTTAACTTTGATTAGAAAACTCTAAGTGTCTATATACGCGGAAAAAATAAATTTTATCAAGTTTACGGAACTAATTCAAAAGCAGCGGATATAAACGATAACTGAACAGAGTTTTATATAATTTCGAAAACATTCCAGATAAACCGTAAAATGATTCAGGCGTAATTATAAAAAAATTCCGTAGTTTTCAAAGTGAGCTTGAAATAAAAAAGTTCGATCGTTATTGTGGAATAAATCGATAAAAAGTCTTCAAAAGATTCGTAGAAATTAACTTGGAGATGGAGATACTCAGTGTTTTTGTAAAGCACTGCATTATATGAACTGCAGAACGAAGTTCCGTAAAAATCGAAACGTTTCGGAAAATACTTCATGAGCAAGTGTGTGGTTTGTTTACTATATGTGAGAGGCAATAGTTACAGGGGTGGTTGTGTTGTTGAAATAGAGGTTAGTAAATCCTTTTGAGCACACAGTTATTTTTTTATTTTGTAACAGATTCAAAAAGTTATTATCTTTCTGGAAACAAATTTAGCGACCGCCAATTGTAAATTTTAGTTTCGGTTCATAATCATATAATTCTAAGCTCATTTTCTGAGTGTTAATTTGACAAAGCTGATTCGCTTTTTCGTTCTTTTCGAGAAAATAGTCTTTCAAATATTTGCTACACGTCATATTTAATTTGGCAACAAAATATTCCCATCGGCCGGTAACATTTTGGAGACTTATTTGATTGAAAAATATTTTATTTTGTAAGAGATAAAATAAAAAATTATATTTAATATTTTAAAATCGCCTTTACGAAACCGAAAAGTTACTTATAAGTTGGGACACATATATTTATCCTCTGATTGTAATGCTTAGCCAAGATTTGTACACGAAAGTCTAATCGTTCGATAGCTCAATTAGTTAGAACCTGTGGCGCGGCGTGACGTGAGTTAGATTTATGGTTTGGTAGTTTTTGTAGGGTTCGAATCCTCAGCGATTAATTAAGATTTTTTAAAACTTTAAAGCATTCGATTATATGATAAGTGACAATAAGTTTGTAGGTGTGTAATAAATTAAGCGTTATAATATCCAAAATAATTTTTTTCGTTGTTAAATTGCTCTAATAGTTATATCGCCTCGGATTTTAAATACTATTGAAACGTTATATATATATATACATACATATATATATATTATTATTATTATTATATCATTAAGCCGTTTCCCTTTCGGGGTAGGCGTGAATTGCTCGGTTGGAAAGTAGTTGAGAGGATAAAAGAGGTCTTTACGGAGACGAAGACAAGGGTGAGGATCGGGGAACAGAAAGGAGAGGAGTTCTGGATAGGGAGGGGTCCCAGACAAGATTGCCCGCTAATTCCGTTGTTGTTTAGTATATTGTTAGCAGACCTAGAAGAGAAAATGGAAAAGAAAGGTGAAGGTGGTATAGTTCTAGGAAATGAATGAATATATTCGTTAACGTACGCGGACGATGTGGTGCTTCTGGCAGAGGATGAAAGTGGAATGAGCTTGTTAAAAAAGGATTCGAAGAGTATGTGAGAGAGAATGACCTGACAATTAATGTGGCGACGACAAAGATAGTATGTTTCAGGAAGAGAAAGAATGAGGTAAAGTATGGATCGAAGATAAACGGGGAAATGCTGGAAAGGGTGGAGGAATTTTCTTATTTAGGATTCTGGTTCGAAGCGGGTGGTTGAAATGATCTTCAGGTGAAGAAAAGGATGGAAAGTGCGAGTAAGGTGATGGGTCAAGTTAGATTCACTGGTACGGTCAGTGATGTGTTATGGAGTGGAAATTTGGGGGTGGAAGTAGTACAAAAAAATAGAAAACATGCAAGAGAGATTTCTGAGATGGGTTATGGGAGTAAGCTGGAACTGCCCAGGCTATATGTTGAGAGAAGTAACAGGGAGAGAGAAATTAGTGATAAGGCAGAGGAAAAGGGTTTGCAATTTCGAAGTGAAACTTAAGAGTGGTAAGAGTAGCAAAGTTGCACAAGTATGCGTGCAGGAAACACTAAATAGAGAGAGGAGAGGTAACACGGGACATTCAAGGATGGAGGAGGAGAGATGGCAAGTTAGTAGGGAATGGAGAATGTGTAACGAGGGGTGGGAGTGGCAGGTACTAGAGGGTGAAATGAGTAAGAAGCAGGAAGAGAAGAGGTGGGAAAAGATTATGGAGACAAAATATAATAAATGGTATAGATTCGTCAATTCGGAAGGGGTCTCAGAATATATAGGGAAATTGAAGAAGGAGTGCAGGTGGTCCAGGATGATACGTTTCAGAATGGGAGAAGGCATCAATGAGTGTAAATATTGGATGAGTGAAGAAATGAAAATGTGTAGGGTATGTGGGTATGAAAGGGAATCGTGGGAGCACGTGTTGGTGAGATTTACAGGGGAAGAGGAAGGCGGAAAGAGCGTGGTAGATACAGTTAGGCCGATACTAAGTGGTTGTGGACAAGGGGAAAAGTGGAAAAGTGGATGAATAGCTTAGAAGAGAAAAGGGAAGAGAGAATGCATGGGGGAGGAGAAAACTAAAATTGAATATTTATAAGGAGAATTAGTGTTGCGCGACTTGGATAAGCTTGAAGAGTAATGATAAGAGGAAACGGAAGCCCTGGAAGGTCTCGCGCACTTGATATAGATAATAGTTAGTAAGCTAATACTTAAGAACTTGCAAATAATAAAAAGGCGAAGCGATTATAGGTTAAGGTAAACATAAGGCATAGTGGTTAAGTGAAATTGTAAAAGATGCAAAGGGAATGGAGCCCTCAAACCCGTAAAGGGGAGAGTAATAAAATACAATACAATTAATAACTTTAATGATGAAAAAATTATTAAAAATTGTAAATTTTAATAATTATTATTGATTATCATGAATAATTATTATTTAATGTTTGAAAATGATTATTAAATTAATGAATTCCAATGATTCTGATAAAGAATCGCTCGAAAAGTCGCTGGTAAATAATTATGTAATTTTGTAAATAAAACTATAATAAGTAGTTAGTTTCATTTATTTACTGTTTAATTTGATTATTTTTCTGCCTCTTACTCCCTTTATGGTGTGAAGAAGCCTCAGATAATAGCCATAAATAAGTAGGCGGAGCACTGAGGAGCAAATTAGGAGAAGAGTAAAGCCTTTGGATTCTCTTGTGTCTATTGCTCTGTTGTGTTCATACCTAAAGCAAAGGCGTCATCAAACTCAAAATTGAATGATTTTTCAAGTTTTTAATACTCTTTTTTTGCTCCTATAAATTATTATACGTTTTTATTTTTTCATTTAGAAACTTGTTCGTAGGTAAGCAACTCACGTTTTTCAAAAATTCCAGTTGATAAAAACATATAGAAAGCCCGTTATATGGTTTTGAATATTGCGATTTTACGAAAATTGACAATGTTGTTAAATTCTTACATAAAATTTTTAAAACATGAAAGTATGATAAAATGCGTTATCATTCTTATGCAAATAAATGCCTACGTTTTCAATTAAATTCAATCATAACTTCTATTGCAGAATTGCAGATGATAAAAGTAATGTCATTTTACATGTTAATCTCCATAAGAGAGAACAGTGAAATGCGTAGTGCTATTAATTAATTTTTTTCAAAACAAGAAAATAGGGACCCGTATTTTTTCCCGCAAAAGTTTATTTTCTAAACAACTCTTACATCCTCGGATGTCCTCCTTGATATCGTTGAACATGCCCGGCCAGGTAAAGCGTTCATTAATTCGTCTGCATGACTTTGTGACGCCTTTATTTAGTTTTCCAAGACATATGGTGAATTTAATTTCACCACCCCAGAAAATATCGTTCAGCAATTCTTCCGTTTTGTTTTAGAACAATGTTCCTAACAAACCACTAAAACTTGCTATTCGACAGGGTTTTCGATTGTCACGTTTTAACGCTCGGTGAAGGTTAGTTAGACTCACGGTTACGTCCTTCCAATCAGTTTCATCGAAAGGGTTTCGCTTTACTACGATGTAATAAACGTTATTACGTCTTCGAGGCGTTACCAGAACTTGACCCAACTGGGGTCGTTTGTTCTCGAGGTCTTCGACATTTAGAACTCCGTAGCTACTAATAATTTCAATATGGGGTTAGTTGCCTTACAATATTTCGAGATAAAGTGAGCATAATTATCTCGGTGATAGATCAGACGTTCAGTCCACTGACGGACTACTATGGTCCCGGCCGTTTCTAACCCATCTGGATCAGATTTTTCTTTTTCCTCTGAACAATGGGTTTCTGGAGGAGGCGATGGGGGGTCTATGTATGGCATGTCTACATTAATTAATTGCGATTGAAAGGGTAAAGTCTGAGATAGTTCCGTACGATTCTCTAACTAATTCGAATCTTGGAGCTGACGTGGTCGAATTTTAACCATATCTCGGGCTGGACTACCATAAACTTGAGTTGCTTGACCTTTGAAGAAGAGGGTGGATTTAGCCGCAGGGGTAGTAGTCAGAGGAGTTGGAAACGAGGATCTTCGCAAGGGTTGTTCTCTAACAAGCAGGGGAGTCATCTATATCCTCTATATCCCTAAAGCGGACGGTACTTCTACTGTCCCTTCAAGTCGGTTTTGTTGAAGCCTGGGCTGAAGGGAGGGTAAGTTCGTCTATTACGTTGTTTCCTTTGGTGATTCGGCTGTGACTATTTTACTGGGAGTTTAACTTTCTTTAATGTGCTTGGTGAAGGACTTTGAAAAATTATCTATTCTGTTAAAGAATTCGTCATCATCAATCTCTCCACAGGAATCGATGGCGTCCAGATATTTTCTAAGCGTAGGGTTGTCTTCTCCCTCGGAAACTGCAGTAGGGGGTAGTTAATTATCCCAGTACCACGACAGCTGGGCAGTTAATAGTTTTTTTTGTCGATAACTGAACAGCAATCATTGTCATAATTACTCTGATCACTTTAATTATTTTGCCCTGGAAGAGTGTTAACATCTCCTAGCATGACTGTGAGTAAGGTCCTCGTTTAAAACGATGCCGTCTTGGAATTACCTCTGCCTTGTTGGCAGCCAATGTGGCAGCCTAGATCTCAGCGGAATTGTATGTTTGACGGCCGAGGGCCCTTTGTGACTCATTTATAAGGTGATCTTTTCCAAACCAAACCCGTGATTCCAGATTTGGATTCCCATTAAGCGTAGTGGCAACAAGCACCAGGCAGAGGAGTCGATCTCAGGGAAGCTGAAGCTTCGATTTTTCCAGGGAACTCAATTTTACGGGCCGGAAGTTCGGGTTCTACTTCCGAGAAAGAACTTTGATCTGCTCTGAATACAGTAGCATCCGAATCTTCGTCTGAAGAATCGTCGCGGGATGACATTTCGGTAGTTGATTCCCTATTGAGTGGGCATTTCGGGATATTCGCGAAAATGCGTTTTTCTTTTTCTTAATATTGAAGCGACGGTGCTTCGGTTCAAGATCAAACTGTGTGCAGTCTTAACGACAGAGCGATAAGATTCATCCGTGTCTGTCGGGGGGTGTGATTTCGGCTAGCTCTTTCTAGACCTCAATTGAGACCTTTTATTCTTTGGATGAGGAAATCAGGTCTTTTCAGGACTGTAGATACAGCAGTAGCTGGCTTCGTCGGAGTCGACCGTCTGCATCCAACTACTCTTTCCGATAAGGACCTTTGTATCCTGGGAAAAGTTCTGGGAGCAGATTCCTTGTTGTCGACTGGCTTTTCGGATTCGGGAAGGGTTCCCTGTGAGCGACTTGTTGGTAGTACCTTGTGGGACCTATCATAGATGAAAAGGGCTCGAGTGTTAGCGTTTTCCTTTTTAGGATCGTTCAACTCTGTTTCAGTTTTTTTTCTCTAGGTCACTTGTTTCAGATAACTCTTCCCAACCTTCTGGGTTTCTGGATAGGGCTTCTACTACTCGCTTGAGCTTACCTTTCTTGTACTTGTACGTGATCTGGTAATCTTTAAGGGGAAGACGCCAGCACATCAACCTTGATTCCGGATTCCTTATTTAGTTTATTTAATGTATGGGCTCATATTAACAAGTCAGTAAAAATTTTCGACCTTATTAATACGGGCGGAATTTTGTAATGGCGTATACAATGGCTAAACATTCCTTTTGTGTCTTTAAATAGCGCTTTTCGCACGCGCTCATAATTCTAGACTAGAAAGCGTCAGCCATATCCATGCCTTGTCTTTATCTTGTTAAAACTGCGCCTATGGCGTAGTCCGAAGCATCGGTTGTTTGTTTAAACGGGTTTGAGAAATGTGGGTGCTGCAGAATTGGTAAATCACACAAATATTCCCTTAAGGTTTGAAAGCTTTGTTTTGGCTCGGGTCCCCATATCCATTCTCCGTTTTTAAGGAGTTCGGTTAAAGGTTTTGAAATCTTGGCATAATCCTGGATGAAACTTCGGTAATAATCCGTAAGGCCAAACAACACCGAACACTGTCAGAATGTGGGAAGTTTTTTATAACGCTTATTTTAGCTGGGTTTCGCTTTACTCCCTTCCCAGTAATAATGTGTCCCAGATAAGCCACCTTCGTTCGTAAGAAGTCACACTTATCGTGCTGAAGCTTGAGGTTAGCGCTTCGTAAGCGAGAGAGAAGACGTCGAGTTTCAATTTCATGTTCCTCGAGGTTTTCTGAATAGACAACGATGTCATCCAGGTACATGAAGACTTTAGTCCCATGCGTCCTTTCAGCATCGTGTCCATCAGTCTTTGAAACGTTGCGGTACAGTAAGTTAACACATGACGAAAATTTTTAATAAAGTCAATTGAGCTTAAGCTTTTAATTTCAAAAATTTCAGCTTATTTTGAATTTGCATCGGCGATTAACAAAAAGTTTTTTCCATCAATTGGGCCAATTAAATCCGAATGTATTCGTTTCCGTGGTTTAGCAGGCCAATTCCATGGTGCCAACATGCTTGTAGGTGCGTTGTATCTTTCTCTGGCACATTTATTACAAGCTTTGGCTGCCTGTTCTATTTCTGCGTCAATATTTGGCCACCAAAAAAATGACCTTGCGATTGATTTCATTTTGACAACTCCCATATGCGAAGAGTGTAGCAATTGTAAAATAGTAGTTTTTAATTTATTTGGTATGAGAACTCTATATCCCTACATTAAACATTCTTGGTCAATTATTAGTTCATTTTTTCTGTTAGGATATACTTTAAAGTTTTCAATTTTTTTAATTTCTCGGTCAACCATTTTTTACGTGCATGCTAATTTGACTCAATATCAGATCTTTTCGAGTTCCTCGAAACATAGTTTACCAATTTATGCATTTTTTGTACTTTCTTCAATGTAATTTATATAAGAACGTCGGGCGGCCATTAATCGCACGCCCTTTCTTGGTCCAAAAATTCTAACTAACGGTTCATGATTAGTTCGTAATTCAAGTTTTCGCCCGTATACGTAATCGTAAAATTTAATGACACAGAATATTATAGCCTTTGCTTCTTTATCAGAAGCGTCACACTTCAAAATTAGCTTTTTTCCAGGATTCGAATTAATAAGAACTTCTGCAGATTCCAGATCTTTTTTAGATTGTTTAAATGCATATTGACATTCATTTGTCCATACAAAATTATTATTTTTTAAACAATCATATAAAGGGCTAAATTAAGCTGCTCTGTCTTTAATAAATATACCGTAATAATGTATGGTGCCTAAAAAAGATTACAATTCCTCTAGATTCTTCGGTGCTGTAATTTTATTTATTGCTTGAACTCTTTCTTTTATTGTTCTTACTCGGTACTGATTGATTTCTAGACCTACAAATTGTATTTTGTCTTTCAATAGTTCACATTTTTCCTTTTTTAACTTCAAACCGCATTCACACAATATTTCGAAAACCTGGTTTGTGATTTTAATATTTTCACCTACAGTTTTACCTTTGATATAAATATCATCTAGAAATACATAAACATTTGGAACTTTTACAAGAATCGGTTCCATCATTCTTTGAAGATAACTCGGTGCGGAAGATACCCCGTAAATTAATTTATTTGGTCTAAATAGACCGTTACGCGTACTTATAGTAAGAATATCTTTGCTTTGTTCTTCAAGCGAAAGTTATAAATAAGCTTCACGCATATCTATTTTAGTATAAACTACACCACCTTGTGCTTGAGCGATTAAATATTCAACTCGTGGTAAATGATAACGATCTATAACAATCAATGTGTTTACCGTGACTTTATAGTCTTCACAAATTCTTAAGGTACCGTCAGATTTCATAATAGGGACTACGGGCGTTCCCCACTCGCTCACTTCCACTGGTGTGAACGCACCTTCCTGTACTAAAAGTTCAAGTGCATTTTAAAGCTTTTCTCTCATAGCAAAAATCACAATTCTTGGTCTGCATTAGACTGGTTTTGCATTTAACACCTTTTGTAAATGTTCTTAATCCCGTTGAAAATAAATCGGAATTTCTTTCAAAAATTGTGTCTCCTAATGATTTAAGTTGACCTTCTGTAAGACCAATATCTTTAATCATACTTGTCGATCGTTTTTGTTCACCTGTATAATAATTTATTTTTAAATCGGTATCACCTAATTTGATATCAGAAAAATAATGTTCATAATCGTAATTACTAATCAATGAAATTCCAGCTCTACCATCAACTTCCATTTTTAAAAATTTGTCTTTAGCATTAATTTTTAAATATTGCGGCTCAATTTTATATACATTTTTTTGAGTTAGCAAACTTTTCTTCATTGTAAGTAAATTGACAACTTCGTTATAGTTATCGTTACGTGCATCTGCATTTAAAGAAATAAAATTACAATTTTCATTTACGTTATTTGTAAATAAATTCTCAAACCAATCATCGTTGTTTTCTTGCTCGTCCGATGTATCGGCTGTAGTGTCTTGTAGATTTTTGATAGTTGTCCTTGTTTGAGCTGTGCATATCATCTGCATGCGACCTTTTTTCCGCACTTGTTGCAATTTTTTTCTTTGTGCGAGCAATTGTCAGCTATGTGATTTTTCTTGCCACAGCAACGCCACGTGTTTGCAGTTGAACTATGCAAGCCTTGGCTTCCTTCTTGTTGTCGAGTCGAGTTCTACTGCCGCCGTTCATTTATGAATTTTTTATTCTGTTCAGAGTAAGGCGAGTTGTCCTTCCCTTGCCCTTTAGTTTATATACGAAGTAAGCTTTGTTTATTCTCTTGAGAATCGCAATTTTTCTGGACTTCACTAGCGGCTATATTTGCTTCTTCGCAAGCGACCGCGGCTGAAAGTGCCTTTGTTAAGGTTAAGTTGATCTTTCACAGCGTAGTTTGCGTCTGTAAATTCACATTTAGCTGCTAATTCTTTCAATGTTGAAACATACTGTGCGATGGATTCATTTTTATTTTGCATTCTTCTTCTGAATTGTGACCTTAAAGTTTAATTACTGCGTAAGTTTTTGCATTCACTTTTGACAAAAGAATTGCGCGTTTTTTGCTTTCGAGTGTAATATTATTTACTTCGAAATAAAAATCCATTCTTTCAAAGAATTGCTCCCAGTCATCTTTTGAGATATCAAAATCTACATTTGCATTAAATTCCATTTTTACTTTCTTTTTTTCCGCTGCTGCTTCAGCTTCCTTTTCACTATCCTCTTTTTCGTTTTTTTTTCTTTATTTTCACTCAACACGTGTTCTTTTAATTGTCTTCTTAAATCGTCCAATTTCCACGATTCATCCACCATTTCACTTCTTTTTGTTAATTCACGTCAGCTTTACTGAGTTCATAAATCCAATAATCAAAAAACTCCTATAATTTTGGTTGTTATGCAATGTTGGTGTCCTTGCTTGAATGTTTAGGCGATTTTAAAACCACCCTCAAACATTCTGTATACATAAAATCGTAAATCTGTGAATTCCGTGGATACAAAATTTTGGTTTCAATGGGTCTGATATACAAAATATGAGGCATCTAGTCAAATATAACTAAAAGCTTTAAAGAAGGATAACATTTACATAATTGACCAATTTTTCTATTAAAATACGTGTAAAAATGGTAAAACGGTCCATTTTCCGGATAAAATTCTTTTGAATTACTGATCTGTTGGTTCGAAATTACAACAAAAAATTATCATCAGATATTTTCACCAAAAACCATTTTATGTACATTTGGTGCGGGGTCCTTTTGAAAAATTTTCAATATTTTTAAAATTTACTGAAATTTAGAGTATTAAAATTTTTTGGGTAATCTATGGTAATTTATCGCTTCGAGTTGGTAATCTTCATAGATGTATAATTTTCATTATTCACCTCTGACGTCAAACTTTTGACGGCTTTCTGCCAAGGTAAATCCCGAGCAATATCACTTACTTAATGGTGAATTGTAAGCGATTTCGGGTAATTTCAGGGGAATAAAAAGTGATTTCAATTAAATTGAAAACTGTTTCAAATAAATTTATGGCGATTACAAATGATTGCATGTAATAAATCGATTGAACTCATTTTTAAAATTACTGATAGTAGGGATGTTTACAAAAGTCGACACTTCGAGTTGGCTTAAGGCATGGTAACTTGAAATTGCTGGAGCTATATGACTTACATATTTCAAATCTACTTTTTAGACAAACTTAGGTATAATTAGAGACTAGGAAATCAAAAAATTCTATTTTAAAATAATACCCTCGCGTGTGTGTGCGTAACTCGAGGTGTAACTTGCTTCTTTCTATATCTCGAAAAGTAAAAGAGTTGTGATCTTGAAACTTGGACGAATTGTAGCTCAATAATATTGATGTCCAGATCCGATAATGATATTTTGAGTTAGATTGGCCATTTCGAAATTTTTTGATTTACGTTTACATTTACCGATTTACCTATCGATGAAAACTTCATGATATTTTATGCTTATCTACCAATTCCGATTTATAAATTTAAAAAAAAATCTCAACAGCAAAACATTGAATATATGAAATAAAGCACTATTGTGACTTAAAAAGTTGTTCTTTGTAACAAGACAAACTGATTTGACCTTTTGACATTGATAAATTTCAATGATTCTTGCCTATTAGAATTTGTAGTCTATATTAAGGCCAACATGTCCTGAATAATAAAAGTACTTGATTACACTATTACTTGGTGAACTCAAATGACATACAGACGATTACTGCGTTCTTAAAATTATTATTTATATTTTTTTCTTAAAAAGTAAGTAAATATTTCTCTGAGATAGCAGCTTCAAATTAATCTTGAAATATGAGAATTTCTAAAAATATGCATTGTTTTTCATCCTAATGATTTTTTCTATTTGATTAGGTTTTTAAAGATTGCCAAATCTCTTAAGCTGGC
This sequence comes from Andricus grossulariae, assembly GCA_011634705.1. Lineage (NCBI taxonomy): Eukaryota > Metazoa > Arthropoda > Insecta > Hymenoptera > Cynipidae > Andricus > Andricus grossulariae. The sequence continues at coordinate 186,035,422 of JAABKJ010007545.1, read as the reverse complement.
GAAGACTGGGCGTTTTATCCTATACTTAAGTATTTTGTATCGTATAACTAATGTAATAAATATAAAAAAATCAACTCAAAATTGAAACTACTTTTGAAAGAATGCAACTCCTTGTATTAAATTCTGAAAATTCATAATATACACGCATATTACATAGTGTATAAAGTCCATACTATAAATTTACCAAATGGATTTTTTTTAAGTAAAAATTTAAAGCGGAAATATCTGTCTTTTTGTGAGAAAATGTATGTGATAACAAGTGACTGCACATTATTTCACGCGATTGCAGGATGATTGCAACTCATTGCGTGTGATTGCAAGTGATTCCACGGTCCATGGTACACACGATTATTTTTGTCCCATCTCCTCTGAAGGTTCGCCTCTCAATGTCTGTGCAATAATAAATGTATATGAACGATTGTTTTGACACTACAATGCTTCAAAATTAGGTAAGGTGAGTTTGGTTGCGCCACTTGTGTAAGTTGCGTGCGTCGTAATTGGCGGCCCGGAATTGGCTAGTTTCCGCATACCTTACAGGTATTAAAAGACCAACTTTCATAGGGTCTCGGACAAAAAAAAACAACTTTCCTTCCTAGTCACGCAATATGTGGGCAACCGTACGATAAGGGCTTTACGTTCGGTTTTCAGAAAACGTATTTTCGTGTTTTGCTGTGTGTGGTTGATTAAAAAAAAACGCGAAAAATTTAAACCAACCATAAGGGCTCTTTTCATGCGGACGCCCACAAATATTATTAAAAAATTATAATACTGATAAAACAGTATGACCTATGTCCTCGCTGAATGCGACATACTATTTCCGAAGTACTTTTGCATGCTGAACACGAATCTGCCGTGTACTTTAATGGATACCTGCAACTCAGTTCTGTATACATTTTTGAAGAGATATGAACTAGGGCCGAATTTTTTCACTTTTTTTATCAAACAATAATGTAAAGAGATATTTAAATTGAGATAATCCTTTATAGAGATATTGTACAAAATCTGCCCCCTCCCTGTTGATGAAGTGGCACTAAAACGGCACTGACGAACGGCTCTGAGCCGCCAGTGCTGTTTGAGTGCCTGTTTTGGCCGATTTCGGCACCTAAACGGCATTGAGAGTGATGCGACGATCATATAATGGTCCTATTGTATTCGTCACGTACCGGGCGGGCAGAGTGGTTTACAGTAGTTGGCCGCCACCAAACGAATTCCTTTTTAAAATTTTCTTGAAATTATTAAAACTTTTTTAAATTGATGAATTTTCTCATTATACATATTTTATAATTATAAATTATATACTAATATACTATTCTGGAGTTGAATTTAAAAACGTTGTCTATTTTAGCGTATCTCATTCCATTCACGAGATACATTATATTAATTCCAATTTTAAACTTCTAAACAAAAAAGTTAGATATCTGAAATTATCGAAACCCGTAGATTCTGAATTTCTAACTTTCGCAGCGGCAATTTCAAAATTTTACAAATTTTAATTTCTATTTATTAATCCCTTTCAGCTGGTCTACTTGGTAGCCTAATCGCAGGTATAAAGGAAACTTCTGCACGCATTTAAATCTGGAATTTGAGTAGCTTTAAACGAGCAGCACTGAAACGGCACTGGGCAGTGCCCTTTGAGTGCCTTTTCAGTGCCGTTCAATCGGCAGGGAACATAAAATTACTAGCCTAGGAATTTTTTGGGTCGCTGATAACAAAGCTGAAGTCAAAATATCAAACTTCCAAATGGCTCAACCAATATGGTGAACCGTATGTAAAAAAGTGCTTTTTTATTTTCATAATATTAGATCAGCCATTTGGAAGTTTGAAATTTTGACTTCAGATTCGTTATCAGTGATAAGAAAATCCCTTTAGTTAGTCATTTTAAAATATCACAATGAATTTCTTAATAATTAAAACTTTTGTGATACAGGGTGTGCCAGACTCAAGTGTCCGGACTTATATAGCTGCATAAAAATAAAAATAAGTCTAAAATTCCTTTTCCAAAAATCATTTGAAGTTTTAGTTTCTGAGTTATAAAATATTTAGGTTGGACCAATCAGGAGCGTGGTATAAACAGACGTGTGTTTGTGAGCAAGATTGCAAAGTGGTGTTATTGAAGCAAGCGCCGAGGTGGGGTAGCGACGGGAGAACAGCGGTCACTACACTGCTTTGGGACTCCCTTTCACACACGCGCGACTGTTTATACCGCGCTCCTGATTGGTCCAGCTTAAATATTTTATAACTCAAAAACTAAAACTTCAACTGATTTTTGGAAAAGGAGTTTTCGATTTATTTTTTTTATTTTCATACAGCCATATAAATCCGGACACTTGAGTCTGGGATACCCTGTATATGTTCCGCCATACTGAATAAATCATCTTCAATTTTGAAAATCTGACTTTCGATTCGACATCAGCACCCAAAAAATCCTAGGGTAAGCAATTTTGAGTAGTTTGAAGTATATAATATACAAAATGCACAAAAAAATACAAAAACGTGCCAAAATCTCTATGTGCGCAAATAAAACTATGCCATCATTTGGAGAATACAAAAAAAAAGACGCGGCAATTGGTGTCTGTGATCCTGTGTCGAAAAAAGACTTAAGTCTTAAGTTTTATAAATAAATAGCCGTACCAATATTGAAACATTTTAAAAGGAGATTCTATTTAAAAATAATCTCATGCGCAGAAAATTAGCTGTCAATAGTTATTATAAAACAATGAATATTAACATGTTATTCATAATTCTAAGTTATAAGGTACACCTTAAATATGAACTTCTTAACTCTGCCACAGGTGAAATATTCTAGTTTGAAAGTTTAGAACGTTATAACTTGATTGAAATTTAGTTTAAGTGTTTAAACAGACATTTACATATTAAACTTTTACTGCCTTTATTATAAGTAAATTATTTTTCAAGTTTTTATTCTTTGAAAAATTAAAATGTTTGAAGATTTTACTAAAATTTGCAATAAAAAATTAACACATGGAAACTTATAAGCTGGAATATATTCTTAATTTACTAAATTTTCAATCGCTACAAGGAGAGGTTAAACAGTTTTTTTTTTATCAAAGCTGAACCATTCTTTTGCTTAAGAGAAATACTATAGCTTAAATTATTAATAATACCAATAGGAGAGTAAGTACACTAGGTGCAATATGAGTAAAAACGTATCTTTATTGTTTTGATGAAGAATTTTGTCATTTTAATTCAAACAGTGCATCTTATTAATAATAATATTATATAAAGAAAGAATATAAATACACTGAGAATCCCATTTAAGTGCGGTTTCGGACATGCTCCTCAATGGCCTTGACTGAAAGCGAACACAACATTCGCTCGCTCAGAACGCAAACAGTCAGTGGCGTGTGAACCATTTCGTAATATTACGCAATGTACGCGCGTGAGTATCCGCGCATTGTCCCTTTATCGCTACGCTGCTGGTGTTTCACGCAACGTTGAGCAAACCTCTCTCTACCCCTCGGGCTCCGAAACCGCCGGGACAACAATTCTCGGAGTTACTTAAATAGGAGGTACTTAAATGGAATTCCCAGTGTGACAACTAAATGAAAAAACAACTAGAAAAGTATTGATAATCGAAATTACAGACAGGCATTTTAATACACTGACCATACATTTGTTTTTTGATTTTCTAAAGTTATTGAAGCAAAAAAAAAATTTGTTCAGTTTGTAGAAATTATTTTTTACTCCTAATTTATTGCAGGATTTGATCAAATATAGATTTCATTCAACAATGGTTGGAAGTGATTCATGAAAATTATATCTATGTCCTGTCAAACATTGGCTCCCACAGATATCCTGTAAGTCACTTTTTTAAAACTGAAATACCTAATAAATTTTGATAAGCCGATCTAAACGGTGTAATTTCGTGCTTGTTGCCTTCGATTGATTGATGATTATTTTGGAGAAACAGCCCTTTAAAATATATTTCAACTTTTTTTTACTGGAAATGTATCATGCATTTTATTAGAACCTACAAGAAATTCCAAGTAAAAAGTGATTTCTACAAATTAAAAAAAAAATTTCTACTTCAAAAATGTTAAAAAATTCAAAAATAAATGTATGTTCAGTATATTAAACTGCCTGTCTGTAGTTTTTATTTTCATTACTCTTCTACTTATTTTTATTTAGCTGTTACTTAATTTTTTTTCATATAATAATATTAATAATCAGATAGACTGTCTGAATTAAAATGACGAAATTCTTCATTAAAACAGTAAATTCATTTTTAAAAATGTTGTGCACTTACTCTCTCATTGGTTATTAAATGCAAATTTCAGTATATGTAAACCTTTTAATTTTTCAACGAATAAAATTAGGCAAAACTATTTATTTATAATTAAGGTAGTAACATTTTAATATGCACATGTCTTCTTAAATAACACTGGTTTACAAAAAAAAAAAGTTTAGGACTATTTGACAAGACCACGTTATCCTTATGTATTTTGACGCGCTGAATACGAATCCCAGGTCTATTTACCTCCATCACGTCAGGTTCAAGGTCATTTCAAGGTCAAATACAGGAAAAGCCGTGCAATAAACTTCTCATATATTTTCTTCCGTCTCCCAAAATTTCGACACGCTAACTTATTTAGTTTAAAAATAAGAAAGCGGACAAAATTTACATTACAAGGTCAAATTTTGATTACGTCATAGACTACCATTTACCCTTAAGAAACAATTTTTTAATTATTCAAATTCTGGAATTTTATAATTATGGAATATTATAGTTCGGATATTTTATAATTTGGCAATTTCATGTCGGGAATTTTATTAATCGGGAGTTTTACAGAGTCAGGAATTTTATTTTTCGGGATATTTCAGTCGTCCCTAGAAGTACAGAAAATTTGCTGCAATTATAATGTCATCACCTGGATCTTGTCGATTTTTGGCTACAGTATTTACTTTAAAAAATGTATTGTATGAAATTTTTTGAAATCACAAGTATTAAAGATCATCTCATTTAAAACATAAATTTTAAATTTAGAAATTCGCTTTATATGCCATTTTTATTCCTGGGCCTTGACGATTTCTTTCCTTGTGCATTTCGGACGCTGATAAACGCGGGTGAATTTGATAAGAATTATCTTTGAGAAAATCAGTTATTAAGATCCGGAAAAATTGGGTAGACTTTTTTTACATCTAGGTATGTAAAAAAATGAAAACTTTCAAAAATTTGAAAACTTTGCAAAGAAGAAATTTTTGAAACATTTTTTTAGCACGGTTGACCAATCTGTATGCAAAGATATTATATATCTTTGCTATATGTCTTTCGATTCCGAACTAATTATACTCTTTTAGGATTCCAATACAATTTACAAAACACTGATTGTACATTTTTTAATTTTCAAGGCTTTAATTTGACAACTTGAATTTTAACGTTAAAATTTGTCTCATTTTTTGAAATGCAGGCTTATTGTTTTAATTTTCAAAATTTTCGTTATAACTTATAGGTTTGGCCATAAATTACAACTTCTGGGATGCGGAACTGCAACAACGCGAAAAAGTCAAAAATTTTAAATTAAAAGTCATAAATGTGAAAATACACCGTTTTCAATGTTTATTGCAAGGCAGTGAGTCACTTTCTTACTTTTAGTCGCTTCTTCTGAATGTCGATCCTCTGCTCTCAGTTTTCTTCTCGAAATGGTTCTAGAATAGAAACAAGTAGAAAGAAGCAACATTATAAATCTGAGTTTTTTATTTTGGTTCTGATTTCTTAATAAAAGAAAGTGCTATTTAGTCAACCAAATAAGAATTTTACTGAAGAAATTGCTAAATATTTTTTTCTTATGAGGTCAAGAAATAAAAAATGTATGCACCTGGAGTTTCAAAAAGAAAGGTGTTTTTTATGTTACGATGTTCTTCAAAGGGCTAACCGCAATTTCAGAAATATTTAAAGCTTTGATAGTTGAGACATTTTAAATTTGTGCACGAAGAAAATTTGATCAGGAAACTTTACCAAACTTTTGAGTACATTGGGATATATATGGACCAAATTGAGAATGTTTAACATTATTGTTATAATTTGTGACGTGCGAAATTTTAAAGAATACATGGCAGTTCGGTAAACTTTAATAACGCAGATTAGAGTTTTCAAATTTACAGTAAAGATTTTCCAAAGTAAACATTAATTCACGTGGTGTAATTATTAAAAACTATTCTGTCATACATTAAGGACAAATTAGATGAAACGTCATGTTAGTTATGTCAAGTTTGCAAATCTAAAGTGACCTCTCCCTAGGGTTCGTGGGACCTTGCAGTTGGTGGGAGGGCCTATGGGTCTCATCGGACTATAGATCAGGATAGGTGAACCAGAGAGGCTGCATCGCGAGGTGTAGCTACTCTGGGGAACTGACGAACTCTAGTCAGTGGGAATAAAACTAAGGAGCGATCCTTCCAGGGGGTAATGGCAAAGCCTCCTGGAATATCGAGGGCGCAAGTTCTTATGCTCCCGTGCTACGATGTGATCGCCGTGTCAAGGGCGGAATGATACCAGGGTTAACAAATCCTTCAAAATCCCGGCTAGCTCCCCCTCTGTAGAGGCAGACAGGACGGGGTTTCAAAAGAGGTGCCTTAACGGGGACTTTGGGACACCAGGTCGAATCCCATAGTATATAGACCCGCCCTATGCAAGCGGTGCTCTGCAGAGGGTGACTCTAACTTTCCTAGCTTTTCGTGGGACAATAAAATGAAACACGAAAAACAAAACAAAAATAATGAGGGCCCCGTTCCGGGACCCTCTCCCAGAGAGGTGGAAACTCTTATTCGGCACTGTCAAGAGAACAAAATTCCTCTGCTGTTCGGCTGTGATGCAAACTTTCACCACACGGTGTGGGGGAGCACAAACATCAATGACAGAGGAAGGGATTTTATTAAATACATAGCAGGCACAGAGCTGGAAATTCTCATTCAGAGGGATGCTCCCACATTCCAGACTAAAAACAGGTTTACAAGATCAGAAACGCCAGAGATACACTTTGGGACTCATATAAAGAGGAACTCGAAGGGAGGCTTGCGGAGTTTCCCACAAGCTATAGTACCATTGATGAGTTAGAGCACGCCGCGGATTTTCCGCGAAGGGCTCTGACGACATCATATGAGAACGATTTCCCTACAAACACAATTGAGTCTAGGAAGTGAGCAGAATGATGGAATACACACCTGGAAAAATTCCGTAACTTTCCGAGTTTTCAGCGAATCCGAACCGACCAAGATGAGAAAGGCTGGAGCCAAGAGGTGGAGAGGGCCGAGTGGAATTTCGCCGTTAAGGACGTTGATTACAAAAGGGTGGAATAGGCCGTAGGGTCCTTCTGACCCTTTAAATCACCAGGAGCGGGTGGCATTCATCCAGAGTTTTAAAAAAATGCATGGATTCAGTCGTCCCTCCTCTGACAAAATTATTTAGGGCAAGTATAGCCCTTAAACACGTGTGATTGGCATGGAAGGATGGCAGAGTGGCCTTTATACCCAAACTTTGGAGGCAGGGTTACACTGCTGCAAAAGATTTCTGACCAATCAGCCTAACGTATTTTATCGTGAAGACGTTGGAGAAGCTGGTCGAGAGATACGTAATGGATGAGGTGCTCTTGCCCTCCCCGCTGCATAGTGGGCAGCATGCTTTTCAGGGAGGCTGCTCGGTATAAACTGCGCTGTATACTGTTGTGGCAAAATTGGCGCAGCAGTTGGAACAAAAGGGGTATGCTGTGGGCACCTTTTTGGATATAGAGGGTGCTTTCAGCAATACTCCTAAGGAAGTCATCTGTCGAGAGGCTTTGAGATGTGGCGTGCCGGACCAGCTTATATGCTGGATAGGAAGCATGCTACGCCGGAGAAGACTCGAAACCAGATGGGGTGAAGGCCTAGTAAGGGGAATAGCTCCACGGGATGCCCACAGGGGGGTGTCCTGCGGCCCCTCCTGTGGTGCATTGTAGTGGACGCCCTCTTCAAAGGCTAAATAAAGAGGGGTATTATACTCAGGGATATGGGGATGACTTTGTAATCCTACTTAAGGGGGCTCACCTGGAAACAATGATTGGCCTTATGAGATCGGCGCTGCGCATCGTAGAGCTCTGGTGCGATAACTCAGGGCTCTCGGTAAATCCGGAAAAGACCAACCTTGTCATTTTCTCGAAAAATTATAAAGTTCTGAAAATTGACGCTCCTGTATTTTGCGGTAGGAAGCTGACGTTTTCAGATTCAGTTAGATATCTGGGAGTAATCCTAGATAGCAAGCTGAACTGGGCAAAGCACCTGGATACACAATGCAGGAAGTTTGTCATAACTTTTTGGATGTGCAGGAGAGCCTTTGGGTTGACGTGGGGTGTAGGGCCTAAAATGCTTGCATGGCTCTACTCTGATGTCTTAAAACCCAGGCTCCTACATGCGGCCGTGGGCAGGTGGTCACGGGCGGAAATTGAGACAATGCAGGACAGGCTGCGAAGATTACCAACGCTAGCATTTAGGGGTTTGACGGGAGCAATGAGGACTACGCCCACAGTGGCGATATGATTCATGCTTTGTGAAGAACCCCTATATGTTGCGATAACCGCTAGAGCGGTACACGCGATGGGCCGCCTATCAAGAGCAAATAGATGGACTCGGGGGACTAGACACGCTAGGCTTCCGAGTAATATCAGCGCACTGCCGATTTTGCAGATGAGGCAAGATAAAATAACAAAACGCTTCAACTTTGCCAAACCTTTCCACATCTGCATCACAAGCAGGGATCTGTGAAAAGCAAATGTTAACCTCTCCTCCAAGGGGAAATCTGGTATACAGATGGCTCCAGGGGAGGGGGAGGGTCAGGAGCAGGAATTTATGACAGCAAGAGAGGGGAAGGGATAGGGATCCCACTTGGTGGGCATGCTCCTGTCTTTCAGGGGGAGGTCTTGGCCATCCTTCCCTGTGCTGAAACACTAATTGAGGAAAACGCTGCTGACAGACAGATTACGATCTGTTCAGACAGCCAAGCTACACTAACTGCAATAGAGTCTTGCTATGTCGGTATGGCCATCAAAACGTGGATCCCAACAAAACACCGGGAATACTGGGAACAAACCCAGGGTTGCCGTCAGGCGAAATCCATCCTTGGTTATACCTACAGGATGGGCAGAGCCAGGGAAATCCTGGGTTAACCCAAAAAAGATATAAGGACAGTGGTACGGATCCTAACTGGGCACAACCACTTGAACTATCATATGCACAAAATGGTGTATAACCCCACGATAGAGTGCAGGAGATCCGGCAGGGATGACGAAACATCCCTGCATGTATTATGCCAGTGCCCGGTATTAGCTAGGCTCAGGAAACTGACCCTCAGGGCCCATTTTATGAGACCAGAGGAAATTACAACGCGGTCAGTAGTCGACATACTAGGCTTCGTCAAGAGGTCTGGCATCGACTGCTGAAAGTGGATAGGTAAGGGTGTGGCACAATAGGCTTTATAGCTTGAGCGCCAGGGGAGCTCTCCATGGGCTCACAGCCCGTTTTGAAACTAGCTAACTAAATGTAAAGTCCAGCAAACTTTGAATTGTGCAATGTTAATTATTCACTCAAAATCGGTTATAGAATGACAAATTTCGGTGAATCTTTCTAAGTAAAAAATGTATTATTTACTCGAAAGTTGGGTGAAGTTTAAAATTATTATTAGAAAAAAATGTATTTTGGATACGTTATTATCTCCTCCACATTGTATGAAATTTATCCGCTTTCAGGATTGTACACAAGTATTGAGCACCTCGAAGATAGTTACCATTTTGTCAGTTTGAAATAAGGTGTTGAATTTTCAACTTCCGTATAGTCCTAGTTCGCATTTAGTATTTGATAATGGATATTAGTCATACAATTGAAAAATAAAATTAGACTTTATTTAAGTAGAATATTACAAAGTTGATTACCATGGATCGAAGTTGACGCTTCTGGCGTAAACCTTAGTGATACCATTTTATTTAAGTGCTTTTTACCATGTTAGTGGTTTTCCTACTAAATTTGTAGTTTTTTTCATTCATTTAGTGTATGAAAAAATAAAAATTGAAGATTGTGGTATCACGAACAAAAGAAAGTATATATTTTTGTATTGCGCGATAATAAATTTAAAAAATATCAAAACTAAAAGGTTCTAAAATTAATTCTTCGTTAAAATTTGAACTAAATTTGAACTTAAATGTTATCAAACTTTTTTAAAATTATTAGAACAATAAATGAGATTTCCAAAAAATCCTTCCACCACAATTTTTACCATAGTGTGATTTTGCAAAAATTCATAATGATAACAAAAAATTCAGTAAATTTGAATTTCGAAAATGTAAAATAGAAAAAGAATATATGAATAATTATGTAACTACAATATTTTTAATAATTTTGTAGTTTTACTACAGTGTAATTTTAGAAAAATGTTACTTTTACAGAAATTTGTATATAATTTTATCAATTAGAATAACATTTTATATAATTTTTCAACTACGATATTAAACAAAGAGTAACTCTCTCATTGTACATTGCGCGTCTATAAAAAATCATGTGCTTTTTGCATATTTAATCAAATTTACTGATAAAGGCCACCATTGTGTACCGAAACGTTGGAAACAGTTCAATTTTTTTCAATTTATCTGATCCTAAAGCCAAAAACGAAAATCAAAATTGTCAGGGAAATTAACAATTACTATATACTATTTTTATACAATATATAGACAAACAAAACGTTGCATTTTGGTTAAAAAGATACCAATTTCCGACGAGAACACTAATATAACCTGAAGTAGTTCAAAATTGTAAATTTATTTTTCAAGTCAAATTATTTTTATTAAAAAGAACCGATTTCTGGTATGAATCTAAATATTAATAAAAATCTGAAAAATCTTATGATTTTTTAAATAAAAAATACTCATTTTTTGACCAAAAAATTGTTCCAAATTGTAAGTTATATTCTTTCAGAGTGAATGACTTTTGTTTCAAATAACCGATTTTCAGTAAAAAGCATTGACATAACCTCGAATTGTTCCAAAATTGTAAAAATTTTTTTAAAGTTAATTTGGTTTGTATAAAATATACCGATTTCCGGTAAAAAAACGTTACCATAATATTAAATTGGTCCAAAATTGTAAATCTTCTTTGAAACCTACATCGATATTACCGGTAAAAATCACTAGCTTGGCACCTACAATTGAACAAAAGTTTTAATATTCTTTGGAATCTAATGATTTTTTACTAAAAATACAGATTTTTAGTGTAAAACACCAAAATAACCTGAAATGGTTAAATAGTTTTGAATCTTTTTTGAAATTTTTGAAATATAATTTATTTGAAACAAAGTCATTGTATGTAAATCTAATCATTTTGGTGAAAAATGCCAATTTCAGATAAAACACGCCAAGGTAACCTATAGTTGTTGAAAAATGGTACATATTCTTTGAAATATAACAGATTTTCTGTGAAAATGGTTATTATTATCTGAATCTGTTTAAAAATTGCAAGTAATATCTAAACCTGAAAGTTTAATTGAATTTCAAGTCTTTTTATAAACTTTTTGATTTTATAATATTTTTTCCAATCCAGCGAAAAGCACTAATGTAAAACATGTGCAGTATTTTCAGTAATTTATTAGACAATTTGAAAGTTTTAATTCAACTGCTCACGAGTAGTGAGTACTTAAAAAGCGTATAATTTGCATTCAATTCAAATGTACAAAAGCTCATTCTACTTCTTGAAAGGTTCTTTACAATTCTATTAGCACGTTTTTATTAAATATGATTAAGTAGATTGTTTATTCAAAATATGACTAACTAAAAATAGTTCTACGTATTATTTCTAATTAAAATAATTTCCATAAAAACGTGAAGAATATAATTGTAAAGAAACTTTGAAGGAATGGAATGAGCTTTTGTAAATTAAAATGGTATGTAAAATACGTCTTTTTTCGAAAGCAAATGCAAAAATACAACTATGCAAATAACCACGTGGAATAAGCATGTAAATGCCCTTTTAAAGAAGCACGTTTTATTAGCGCAAAACTTCTCTAAAATTCTACCGAACATTGTGGTGAAAGGATATATCAAAATTCTAACCAGAAGTGGGTTTTTATCTCAATAAACTGTGATCAATCATACGAACAATCAGATCTTTGTATTTAATCACATTCTGTTGTTGTATTAAATAGTTACAAAATACAAATAAACTAAATATTTTGTATAAAAATTACACTATGATATCGTAAAATCTATTTTTTTAAATAAAAATTGTCTTGAGGATTAGGAAGAATAATTATATTTTTCCAATTCTCAAAACGGCACGTCTAGACTTTTATTCGATAGATGTTATAAGCTGCAACGTTTCGCTAAAGTACCGTTACCCTCATTAGGCGCTCAAGATGATAAGGAAGAAACTCCTATGTATTTTTTTATCCAGTATGCTTCGTCCTTCATTGTATTCACGTTCTTGGTCAAACCCATCATGTTGGTGGTAGAAAACACAATTGCTAGTCAATGTGTGTTAATTCTAAATTATGGAGAGATGTTGAATCTAAACTTTTTCACGTCTGGGAATGATGAATAAAAATTTTCTTGAGAATTAGAAAGAATAATTATATTTGTCCAATTCTCAAAACGACACGCCCAGACTTACATTCAATGGATGTTGCAAGTTGCAACGTTTCGGTAACGTACCCTTACCCTCATCAGGTGTACAAGATGATATGGAAAAAACTTCTTTGTCTTTTTTCCTCAGTATGCTTCGTCTGTACTTGTATTCAGGTTGTTGCTAGAACCCATAATTTTGATGGTAGAAAACATGGTGCGAAACAATTGTAGGAACATATTTTTTTCAATTTAATTTTTCTCTTTCCAGCCCTCTATTTGTCTCGTATTGCGTTTATAATTTTTCAGGCATATGTTTCATGTTAATTGGGGTCTAAAAAATAAAATAAAAATCCATAAACTTATACAATTTCAAAGGCAGTCGACTTTGATGATCTGTATCTCGAAAAATATTAACTTTTTCAAAATATTGTTTATTGAGATCTCAAGAGTTCCATCAAATCTTGAATGCACTTTGTAATTTTTTTTTTTTTTTTTTTGATAATTTGATTTTTGAGAAGGTTTTTCTTCTCTCCTGAAAAATGTGTCCCAATAGTCTTATATACGTTCACCGTGACACCCTTCATTATACAGGTATAATTTTGAAATTTAAGATATGAAACAATTTCAAGTAATGAAAAGTCAAATAACAGAAATAAAAAATGAAAGAGCGTCAATTTTAAAAGAGAACAAAAAAAAGAAAAGAGAAAAAGATTGTCAAAAAGTTGACCATTTTGGACACTGAGATTTTCAACCACAACAAAATTTTCAAATCGCCTTAAATATTTAAAAAAATTAAGGTTAACTCAAGAGGGTATCAAAATACAAAACTAAAAGATCAAGGAATGTATTTGTGATGGATATGAATTTTACACAAATAACCTGTGGGACAGACTTCAAAGTGATTTCAAAAATCCTTAACTATAACATATTGAACTCTACTTTTGATTTTTATCTTCTTCAACTTAATATAAATAACATCTGTAAATTTCAAATATTTAAAAAATGGTGTAAATATTATTTGACAATTTTTAAGAGAAATTTTAACGAGAAATTTTGCATACTTTTTTATTTATAATTTCTAAACGAAGTCGTTGGAAGTTTTGAAATTTCATTCAATTGTGCTTTGATATAATTATAACACTTACTGAAATAATATTAGAAACAAATTATTATTCGACGAGAAAGTGGAAAATGACTAGGACTTTAAGTGGCAATAACAAAATACATGTTCCAAAAAATATACATCTTATAAAATAAATCTTTTTAGGAATGTTTTTCTTATGATAATTTATTATTATCATTATCATTATGTTTAAGAAGTTGTAGGCTCCAGAAGCTACGATCATGGTTCCTTAAAGCAAGCAATCCCGACGCAACTGGAACGTGTACATCATCCAATTCTGCTCCTTCTGTCCTAGAAGGTCAGCAAGAGCGGGAAATTTACGCGAGACAACATCGTGCAACACTGTTCCTTGGAGTCAGGACTCTAGCCGCGGATAAAATTACGCGGCAAACGGGACAGTTGGAGGTGAAGGTTTCACATCTGAATACTTTTTTAGAGCTAACAATCTACCATTATATGTTATTTTTTTTCAAACTTCTTCTCGGGTTGAAAGGAACCTGGTTTTCCATCATAGCCCCAGACTAAGTCACGTGACTGATTAGAAGAGGATGTCATTAGTTAATTCAATACTATGTATAAAATCATTTGCGATGATGTTTTATGTACAAAATTATGAGCATGGTGTAGTTTGCAGTTCGTCCTTTACCACTCTTATGCTTACACAGTTGCCGCGAGTGTTGGAGGTAAAAACAGTCGTCTCTGAATACTTTCTTAAAGCTGCCATGTATCACTCTATAGGTTTTTAGTCGCTTGCTTCCTGATGGTCCAGGAAGTTCTCACAATGTGACAGGTGTTTAATAAAACCGCCTTTTGAGGTGCTGCCAGTACCTTACTGACTCCTAAATGTTCAAAATGTTCAGTCCATCTTGCGTGCACATTGCTTGTAGCCGAAATCACAATAGGATGAATAGATGCATGTTTCTCATTCCTCCATACTGTTTGTACTTCATGCCTTAGCTCGCTATAGTTGTGGATCTTGGTTATATAGGTTGCCTGAAAATTTCGGTTAAGTGGACAAGCAATGTCGATGACCTTTGTCTTCCACCTATTTTTCTCGCATTACGCTGTCCGGTCGATAGGCTTGGATGTAATGATCCGTCTAGATAGTAACATCCCAATATAAGATGTAATCTTCGTTTTCTGAAACGGGCATTGGAATGTATCTATAGAAAGGCATCCATTCTTTTAAGAGTCCTAGGTTTAGGGCAAGCTGTTGATGTATAATTCCCGCCATATCATTATGTCTGTGCGTATATTCTCTTTAAGTCATTACGCGACAGCCATCAATAATGTGCTCAATGAACTCGTTGGTATCTCCACATAATCGGCACTGGTCAACCACGTCTTAATGTACACTGTAAAAAAAGCTTTGGTGATATTCACAATCAGCTAGTAAGTATACGTGCAGTGTATTTTCAAATTACAATGTATGACCTGATTAATTCAAGATACTACAGTACTTATTTGCAATCTAGTGTGATTTTAGTTCAGGTAACAATGTGAAAATAGAACGAAGGTAGTTCTATATGCAGTCGACTGTAAGTTTACGTAAGGTGATGAATTTACTTGGGACTTTAGGTATACGAAAGTATACGTAAATTTTGACGATGTGTGCTTTTCTATCGCGATGGGTGCGCATTTCATTCGTTTGCATTCTTGTTTACGTTGTTTTGCACGTCATGTCGCGTTCAGGTGAATATGTAAAAATAATTTGTTCTTTCACTTGAAAAAAATGAATTTTCAAATTTTGAGACTGTCAAGTGGTTATATTCCGTTTCCTCCCTTAAATACATAAAATAGCTTTAAAATATTGAAACCTCTGTAAATAGTTGTGAATAGTAGCAACGTGGCTGCAGGTTAGAGAAAAACTGTAAATTAGAGAGGTCATGGAAATTTGTTAATCAGGGAACGTTAGGAATAAGTCAGAGATGAAAAAAATATTGAAATTTGAATAACCGAAAAGTTTTTGGCGAACCAAACCTCGAAACATCTATTCGATTATAAAAGCTGAAGACAAAATTCAACGAGATTTCGGAGATTTCCGACCCGTAGATGTAAATTTACACCAACCTTTTTTTACAGTGTACTTAATATTCTGTGACCATTTTTTCGCATTAAAAATCAGGAAGTAATTGATTAGTTGAAAGTAATTACATATCCAATGTAATTCATTATTTAAAAAAATCAATAAATAAAAAGTAGTTCAATAAATTGGTTGTATCTAAAAGTTCTTTAAATAATTTCATCAAATAGTTCAATACGCTAAAATTAAGTAAATTAGAAATAAAGAGTTGACCAATTAATGGATTACAAAATTATTTATTTTTGAATTTGTTAATTGAATGAATTACGGACTTTATGTATAAGTTTAAAATTGCGGATTATTCTTTCAACAAAATTTCCTCATAATTTTGTCCTCTTTCTTTTTCCCGTTGGACATTTTGCTCTAAAATGTAATGGGAATTATCCGTCCACACACAAGTTACTTTTGGAACTGTTAAAAAAAATCCCCGGTTTGGCAATTGATCTGTTTTAGTATTTTTTATATGTCAAAAGGGACCCCTTAACAAAACTTTCTCATTAATAATATTGGATGTGGGATTTTTTCTGGAATTTCACTCATTATTTCGACGTAATGCCTGGACTACTCCGAGGCTGCTTATGTTCCCCTATCTCTTAGAATATCTGTGTTGACAAATAGGTTCATTTTAAGGAACTTTAGTTGGAATGGCAATCCACTGGTGCTCAGACTTCCGGCTTTGTCTGATAGAGCAGGAACAAGGATTTCCGAGCAGTGGTGCTAACAGACCGCGACTTTTTCAACTGAGCAGACGTCGCGTAAAGAAGGAGAGACGAAGAGAACATCAGCTTTCTTCCTTAATCCACCATTGCGCGACGCCTCGTGTTACGTCGCAACACTTGTGTCGTAAGTTGATCCACGTTGTATGAATCTCTACGCGCGAGATTATAATTCAAATATTTCTTGAAAGTAGATGGGAGGGAGCGAAGAGAGAAAGAGAGAGAGAGAGTATGAGTGTAGACGAGCGGGCGACAGGCGTTGGCTAACCGGGCACTCGTCAATCGTGTTCGAACCATCGAACTATCCCGGTCCGTGCGGAGCTCCGTCGCGTCCGATTGCCTCTCAGGCAAATTTCTCTTACTGACACTGATTCCAATTCAGCGAATCAGGATGTTCTCTTACCGCCACTGATTTACATCGAAGGATATCAGGATGTTCTAAAAGTCATGAAACTATCTTAATCAAAAAGCATCGCGAGTGTGCGACGCCAACGCCGGTTCGCAGCGACCACGTGGTCGTTCTCTAATTTGTCCATTGGCAAATTTGCCAATGCACAAATTAGAGAACGAATTGCCGAACCACCTAAGGCTAGGCAGTCCAAACGAAACAGACATGAAAGATTATTAATTAATTATTATACAAGAAATATCCGTTAGGAAGTAATTGAAACTCAATCCAAAGTTAATCAAATGATTGAACCAAATCGTGCAAGATTTTGTAAGAGACTTGCTTAAAATTCCGATAGCGATTTAACGGCTGGAAAGCTTTCTTCTGATGTTTTGATCGCACGCGCCAATATTTATAACTTAAATCTAATGACTTAGGAAAGTTCGCGCGCGCATGTCGTATTTTATTTCGATGTCGACACCATCCACCAATCAGCCAGTGGATGATTACACCCTTGACGTCACAGATTAGGGCGAATATCGGTCCAAGCTGATTCATGGACTGCATCCCGTTAGTCAACGCTCAATTTCTGTTTATCGCATATTTTCAGCGCCCTTCTGTCGGGACTTTGTCTTGACCGGATATCCTTAATTACTATGGCTAATATCTTTCATGCATATTTACCTATAAAAAAGAGAGGGAAAGAGAACGGTTTTCGCTATTGCACCATTCGCATACATGGTCTAGCCACGCGCGAGTAAAAAAAACTGAGCGAATCAGAACCCACCGCTTTATTTCTCCATCTTTGATAAATAAGGCGGCAAACGTGAGTGATTTTAAAATGTAAAATGTTAAGCATAAAATTTCTTGAAATTTGGAAATATACAAATACTTCAAATCTAATCGAATGTATTCTATTGTTAAAAATAGGTACAGTAAAATACGAATTAACTATAATTTTAGGTTATGTGTTTCGTAACCTCTTCCTGGTGAAATATATGTGTATAAAATAAAATTTAATTCAATTGGGAAAGTACTGAATGAATAAAATTATATAATGGAGTGACCGCGACATATAAAATGATAATTACTATGTTTTATTTATTTAAAAATATTTTTCCTCAATTTTGGAGAAAAATTTGGTCAAAAGATATCAAATATTTATTCACAATTATCAATACTCTTGTTCACTCCTTTGTTTTACAATTTTTATTACATTCGTAATATAATTCATACATGAAGGGTGGAACGGGTGAAGATGGCAAGTTTTTAAAGAAAGGGGTTCTTTTTTAGAAAATTCTCAAAAATTCAAATACATGCTGAGTTTAAAGGATTTGCTCGAAACCCTATTTTTGATGGTAGCAGTAGTCAAAGTTGCTTTTTCATATCTATTAAAAATAAAGATTTTTATCATCAAGGTATTTGTTATGATATTCACAAAAGACATATATTTCAATATCTTCACGGTTCAACAGCAGAAAATGTTAATGTTATTATTTATAATTACTTGAATACGATAAATCTTATGTCACACTGCGACACCGTCTCATTAAAAATTGATATTCTGGGAAGTGAATAAATTTTTTCGACAAAACTTGCTTCCTCCGTGTTTATCAACTGAACATCTCGGCGGGGAGATTCAGTAATTTAAGAAACAAAATAACGATTACAATTTTTGTGGCGATTTTGAAGACGATTTTCAGAAACCATAAAATTCTAACCTCAAAAGTAAAACTCAGTTTTCTCTGAAATGAATGATTTTTTTTATGAAACTTTTGCCCTCTGTATTCAGTAACCGTTCCACCGTTTATATGTAATATGAAATCCCATTTTATCACATTAGAAATCTCTGTTATTCTTAGCAGACTTTTTTAATTAATGATAAGTGTTGTTGGCGAAACCCCATAAAATATTGCACAGATAGATATTTATATGTAAAAGGAATGTCGAAATTTGACAATATGAGACAGTATTTTCTACTTCATGTAAAAATGATAAATCTTACTTTCAATACATGTATACAAATGAAGATAACGATAATTTACTTTTCACGTTGCATTATTTGGTGATTCGTGGACAACGTTTTCTCTCTGCGACATTTCCAAATTGAATTGAATCTTGATTTCTTATCGTGAATTAACTCCATGAATATAAAATTTATCTCGCACGCATATTGTTCATCCCGAAAATAACACAAGTTTTAGTATAATAATCGCAGGCAAAAAAATCACTGCATCAAAACAAATATATATATATATATATATATATTGAATAATAATTGAATGATAATTATTTATAATTGTTTATTATAATATCTATATATTTTATTTAAGATTCAAAAATTTAAGATTCTTCAATTTACGATTATATAAATTAAAAAATATATATATTTTAGAAAACAATTCAAAAAGATTTCAAAAAGATTCCAAAATAAAAATATTAATATTCAGACTAAAAAATCTCGAAAAATAAAATTCACGACACCGTAAAATTGCCGAAATATAAAAATCCCGAGTTGAAAAATTCCCGAAAAATCAAATTTCCGACAGAAAATTTCCAACTTATAAAATATTCGAACTAGAAAATTCCCAAATTTAAACAATTAAAAAAATTGTTTTTTTTTTTTGTAAATATTATTTATTAAAAATACAATAATAAAATCTTTTTCTCAGAAAAAATCTTTTTTTTAATGTTTAAAGTTTTTAAGATTATTTGTTCGAATTTAAAATAACAATAATTGAAAAAAAAAAATTTCTGGATGAAGAATTTGGTTTGAAAATGTGCATAGTATTTTTAAAAAACCATAAGAAAGTAAAAAAAAAACTCAAAAATCAAGTTTTTAATTTTAAAGAAATAAATAAAAAGAAATTTCGAAACAATAATTTGTAAAAAATTTAAGCACTACAAATATTTGTCTTCTATAAAAATATTTGATTATTGTATTTTTAATAAATAAATAATATTGATTAAAAAACAATTTTTTTAATTGTTTAAATTCGGCAATTTTCGGTCGGAAATGTTATTATTCGGAAATTTTCAAATTTAGTAATATTATGGGACGACTGAATAATAAAATTCCCGAATTATAAAATTCCCGATTTGGGAAATTCCCGAATAATATAAGTCCCGAACATTTTATAATATTAGTGATATTACCGAATTGGAAAATTCCTGAATAATAAAATTCCCATTAGAAAATTGCAGAATCATGAAATATCCGAATTGTAAGATTCCTGAATTTAAACAATTAAAATTTAAAAATATATATATATATATATATTTTTTTTTTTTGAATAAAGAGACAATAATGAAATATTATTGTGAAGAATTATTTTTAATGTAGTCACCAAGAAATATATTATTTTAAGTAATTGTTATTTTTAATTTAAATTTGAAATAATAATAATAATGATAATTTTTTTAATTTGAGACATTAAAAATAATTCTTTAAAATAATATTTCATTATTGTCTTTTTATTTAATATAACATATACATATTTTTAATTTTAATTGTTTAAATTCGGGAATTTTCCAATTTGGATATTTTATAATTCGGTAATTTTTTGTCGGGAAATTTATTATTCGGGAATTTTCCAATTCGGGATTTTTATTTTTCGGCAATTTTATTATTCGGGAATATTCCAATTCGGGAATTTTACAGTCCCAAAAGAACACTTAAAATTTGTACACCTTACAATTTCAGTTTCATTGTGATAAACTAAAAAATAAAGAAATAAAAAATATAAAAAATAATAAACAATAATAATAAAAAATCTTGAAAATTATTGTTCTTATAGAATATTCTCTCTAGGGAAGATTATTCTAAAAGAGTCAGAGGGGCTAATATTAAAAATTGTAAAAAATTATAAAATTTATTTATTTATAAAATTCCCCTATGGTAACGTACTACATTTACCAAGTTGGATCGACTTTTACTTTTGAGGGGCCAAAACTAGATGGCACAAGTGGCTGGAAATAAGTGAAAGGGACTTTCCCGAGGACTTTTCCACGAAAATATTTTCTATCATTGACCCCTCTCACGTTTGCATTCATTGTGCGAAGGGTGACTAACCCTCGAAAGAGGGGTCACTTGCTGGGTCTTGTGGGAATTTACCCTTGATCAACAATGCACCATAAGCGCCAACGCCATTTTGTTCTCTTCTTTCTTTCCAAATTTTCATCTTTTCGCCATTTTCACCATATTTATTCGACAAAAATCATTTTTTTTCAATTAATAATTATAATAAATACATTTAGAACTAACTAATAATGAAAAAGTCATTCAAATATATTACAAATTTGAACAAGAAAAATTCCTTTGTTCTTCGCTAAGATCCACGTCTTCAAACATTTTTTAAAATAATAAATAAAAATTTAAGACCTCAATTTCTCTTTAAAATTTATAATAATAATAATAATATATAAATGAATTATTTTTGAACAAATAGTTGAATTTTCAGCTGAAGAAGATTTGATGTTCAAACACGGAATAGATCAATTTTCAGTTAAAAAAATAATTTTAAAAAATCTTAGAAAAATATTTAAATTTTGAACAACAAAAAAACGATTTTTCAACTAAAATGATAAATTATGAAACAAAAAAGGTTGAACCAAAATAGGTGATATAAAATCGTTTCATATCTTCCGAATTTGAACTTTCTTCTCTTTGGTTGAAAATGTAATTATTTTGTTGAAAATTTGTCTTTTATTTCTTTTTGTTTTATTTTTCATTTAAAAAATTATTTAAATGACTTCTTCATTACTAGTTAGTGAAAATTTTATTTATTTTAATTAATTAATTTTATGTTAGAAATTTTTTTGTAGTTATAAATATTTAATTAAACTTCAATTTCGGTTTTTCCTGGTCTAGATGAAAAAAGTTTTACTTGGAAATTCAACGATTCTTGTAAAGTTTTAGTGTTTGTTTAGTATATCATTTTGATATCATAATCAAAATTTGCTCAAGTGTTACGTGGGAAAAAGAGATAAATATAATTCACCATCAGACAAAGAACAGATTGTGATGCATCATTCGGAAAAAAAAATTTTAATAACTACTTAACCTAATTACTATTTAGCTAACTTAATTTTTATTCGCTTTATTGATAAAGTGTATAAATATATCATATTATACTAAAATATATTTTTAATAATAAATTTTAATTCATATATTAAAATCACTCTTTCCGTATTCAATATCTTCCTAAAAAACTGCTATTCTAAAGTTTTTTTTTAAACAAAGAAAAAAATGTACAATAAAAAAATTAATATGTGCTCAAGAATTAAATAGGATCAATCCTATCCAACGAACCCTTTCAAATTTTTTATTTCTTTTTTTTTATGAAAGCAGAAACGGAATTTATTCCCTTAATGCAAAAAAGCACTCAAAAAAACATTCGTTGAATATGCAGGAACTTATTTTTTTTTAATTAATAAAAAACATTTTTGATTTGAAGAAATAATTTCTTTTATAATCAAATTCGTCAAAATTTGGCTTTTTGGTTTTAAGAATCATCATTTTTCGTAGAAATTTGGTCTTTTTTGGTTAAGGATTGAACTATTTTGTTGAAAATTCGTACATTTTTGGTTGAATTCAACTGGTTTTTATTTAAAATTTAAATCTTTTCTGGTTGAAATTTCAACTATTACATTTTTCATTGAAATTTCAACTATTACATTTTTCATTGAAATTTTTTTTGGTTGAAGTTTCGTCATTTTTGTTGAAAATTCACCTTTTTAGTTGACAAATAATTTTTGTAACTGCAAATTAAACTATTAAATTAATGGTTAAAATTTTTTTTAGTTGAAAATTCATGTATTCTATTAAAAAATCATGTATTTTGTTGAAAATTCATATTTTTTGGTTAAATTCAACTGTTTTTTATTAAAAATTAAAATAATTTTTGGTTGAAATATCAACTACTACATTTTTCGTTGAAAATTCATTCTTTTGGGCTCAATATTCTACTATTTTGTTGAATGTAGAACGACTTTGTTAAAAATTCATTTTCTAATGAAGATTCATTATTTTAGTTTAAAATTAATTTCTTCAGATGAAAATTCAACTATTTTGTTGAAAATTAATTTTTTCAATTAAAGGGTGAACTAATTTGTTAAAAATGATTTTTTTGGTTGAAGATTCATCTCTTTTGTTGAAAATTCACCTGTTTGGTTGAAAATGTAAACATTTTGTTGAAAATTCATCTTCTTAATTGAAAATTAATTTTGTATACTGAAAGTTGAACTAATTTGATAACAAATCATTTTTTTTTGGTTGAAGATTCATCACTTTTGTTGAAAATTCACCTTCTTGGTTGAAAATTTAAATATTTTGTTGAAAATTCGTCTCCTCAATTGAAAATAATTTTTTAGATTAAAGTGTGAACTAATTTATTAAAAATGGATTTTTTTGTTGAAGATTCATTATTTTAGTTAAAAATTAATTTCTTCGGTTAAAACTTTAAATATTTTGTTGAAAATTCGTCTCCTTAATTGAAAATTAATTTTTTTAAATTGAAGGGTGAAGTAATTTGTTAAGAATTATTTTTTTGTTGAAGATTCATCATTTTAGTTGAAGATTCACCTCTTTGGTTGAAAATTTAAATATTTTGTTGAAAATTCATTTTCATAATTGAAAATTAATTTTTTATACTGAAGGTTGAACTAATTGTTAAACAAATTATTTTTTTGGTTGAAGATTCATCACTTTTGTTGAAAATTAACCTTTTTGGTTGAAAATGTAAATATTTTGTTGAAAAATTCATATTCTTAATTAAAATTTTATTTTTGAAATGAAAGGGTGAACTAATTTGTTAAAAATGAATTTTTTTGTTGACGATTCATCATTTTAGTTGCAAATTCACCTCTTTGGTTGAAAATTTAAATATTTTGTTGAAAATTCATCTTCTTAATTAAAAATTAATTTTTTATACTGAAGGTTGAACTAATTTGTTAAAAAATTATTTTCTTTTTATTGAAGATTCATCACTTTAGCAGAAAATTAATTTTTTTGGTTGAAAATTGTAATATGTTGTTTAATATTCGTTACCTTTTTCAATGGAATCCAATTCTTTAAGTAGAAAATTATTTTTTTTTACTGGAAATTAAACTATACCATTACTAGTTGAGAGGTTATTATTTTTATTTAAAAATTCATGCATTTTTTTGAAAAATTTTCTGTTTTTTTTTCTGATTGACTGTAACTGGTTTTGATTTAAAATTTAATTTTTTCTGTTTGAAACATCAACTATTACATTTTTTGTTGAGAATTCATCTTTTTATGCTGAAAATTCTACTATTTTGTTAAAAACCTATTTGGGGGGGGGGTGAAAATTCAATTAAATACAAAATTAAATTAACTAAATTCAATTAAATTTATGTTAATTGAAACTATTTTCATGAGAATTCGTCTTCAGAAATAATGTAAAACTTGAAAATATTTAAAAAAAATTAAAACAAGCTGTGGATTTTTGAAGATTTCGAAACAAAAAATACTGGTTGAAAAGTTTTTATTTTTATTTGAAAATTCATGTTTTAAAAGAAATTTTATTGGTTGAATGCAACTGATTTTGATTTAAAATTTAATTTTTTTCTGGTTGAAATATCAACTATTACATTTTTCGATGAGAATTCAAAAATTTTGCTGAAAATTCTACTAATCTGTTAAAAGTTGAACTACTATAAAAAAAAAATTTTTTTTTTTGTTGAAAATTTATCATTCACCTCTTTTGTTAAAAATTATGTAATTTATTTAACTGAAAATTAAACAATTCCTTCACTGGTTGAAAATTTATTATTTTTATTTGAAAATTTATGCATTCCATTGAAAATTCATATATTTTGTTGAAATTTTTTTTGTTTTTGTTTTGTTTGATTGAATTCAATTGGTTTTGATTACAAATTTAAAACTTTTCGGATTGTTATATCAACTATTACATTTTTTTTTAAAGAATTCATTTTTTTTACTGGAAATTCTACTATTTTGTTAAAACCCATTTTTTTAGTTGAAGATTCAATTAAATTAAAAATTAAATTTATGTTAATTAAAACTATTTTGTAGAAAATTCGCGTCTGTTGGTAAAAATTCCATATTTTCTGATTAAAAATGCAACTGTTTAAAAAAGTATTATTTTTTTTGGTTCAAGATTCAATAATTATTACTAAAATTCGACTTTTTCAGCAATAAATTAGAATTTGAAAAGATTAAAAAATAGTAAGAGAAACTGTGGATTCTGAAAGAAAAGTGACAAAAGATTTCAAAATATTTCAAACAATTTCCTAAAATTTCGAAAAAGAATATACAAGATTTTAAAGCAAAAATGTATGATTTTGAAAAATCAAAAAATACTAGAAACAATTCTAGGGAGTTTAAAAGATATTATAAGTTTTGAAAGTATTCAAAAATAATTTTAAACTTGTGAAGATTTCGAAATTTTTTTTTTAAATTTGGATTTTTGAAGATTTCGAACAAAAAATTGCGATATTTTTTTTTTTTTAATTTCAAACTAAATTATCTCAATTTAAAGCATGAAATCGAAGTTTCTTCCTATAACCTAGACCTATAGAACATTCTATTCATGACCTTGAAGAAAATCAATAGGGCTTATATTAATACCCGGAAGTTCTCTGAATGTCCAGAGCAAGAATGAATAGTTCGCGGTTTAAGATCAAAGAACGAATAAATTAACCAAGAGCGATTTAATCTAAATATCTCAAAATAAAAAAAAAAGGATTTAAATTTTAAATAAAAAAATTCAACAATAAATATATTCATTAAATAATTACTATAAGTTGAAAATTTTAATGAGAAGCATATTTCTAGATAATTGCTTTTTTTACAGAAAATTTGTTTAAAAGTGAATTTGTGTTATTAGGTCTAGGTTCTATTTCATTGTTTATTTAACTCGCGTTGTTTGATACACACAGAAAAATATTTATTTGACCCTGCATCAAATACAGAATTATATTGACAGTAAAGATTACTTAAAATTATTACAGCTAATATTTTTTGGCCTCAAATTAGATGTGAACTTGAATCAAATGAAGCAAAAATTTATCTGGAAGCAAATAAAGTTTATCTGAATTCAAGATTAAATTCTGAAATTCAGATATTGACGTCATAAAGTTAAATAAATTTGTGTTGAATTTAGGTTTATCTCCGAATTTACATACATAGGTATATGAATTTTATTATTCCAGAATCACTTTCATTTTTTTAAACTATTATTCTTTATTCTATAAAGCACCAAATTCCTATTTAATTATCGCAGGTTGAATATTATATATATATATATATATATATACATAATTTTTTTTAAGTCTTCTACTATATTTTTAGTTGAGAATTCATCATTTATGGTCGGAAATTTTATCATTAGATTGGAAATTTAATTATTTGTCCTAAATTCAACAATATTGTTAAAAAGTAGGTAATTGGTTGAAAATTCGTCATTTTGGGATTAAAATTCCACTATTTGGTTGAAAATAAACTTTTTTATTCAAAATTCATATTTTCGTTTCGAAAATATAACTGTTATGTAGAAAATTTGTCTTTTCGAATTAAAAATTTTACAGTTTATTTGAAATTTTTTCTTTTTTGACTGGAAAATCTTTCTTGTTTAAAAATGTCCCTAATGTATAAACAAATTATCTTTTTTTGATAAAAATACAACTGTTTCTTTGGAAAAAATTCTATTTTGGTTGACGATACAACTACTTAGTTGAAAATTCGTTTTTTGTGTTTAAAAATTAAGTTTTTTAACATAAAATTTAAACATTTCAGTTCTTGTTGAAAAATTATTATTTTTTTTTTTTAATTCGTATTTTTTTGTAGAAAATTAATCTTCCTGGTTAAAAATTCATCTTTTTCATTCAAAATTTATCTATTTTAGTTGGAGATTGATTATTTAATTTCTAAATTTATTAATTTGGTTTAAAATGTGAGTATTTGGTTTAAAATTAAATTTTTTATTAAAAATTCATATTTTCGTTTCGAAAATATAACTGTTATGTAGAAAATTTGTCTTTTCGAATTAAAAATTCAACAGTTTATTTGAAATTTTTTTCTTTTTTGACTGGGAAATCTTTCTTGTTTAAAAATTTCCCTCATTTATTAACAAATAATCTTTTTTTGCTAAAAATAAAACTGTTTTTTTTTTGTTGAAAAAATTCTATTTTTGTTGACGATATAACTACTTAGTTAAAAATTCGTTTTTGGGTTTAAAAATTAGATTTTTTAACATAAAATTTAAACATCCCAGTTTTTGTTGAAAAATGATTTTTTAGTTGAAAATTCATATTTTTTTGTATAAAATTAATCTTCTTGGTTAAAAATTCTTATTTTTCTTTTGTTCAAAATTAATCTATTTGAGTTGAAGATTAATTATTTAATTTCTCAATTTATCAATTTGGTTGAAAATTCCACTATTTGGTTGAAAATTCTTTTTTTTTTTGGTTAAAAATTCTTTTTTTTAACTACAACTTTAATTATTTCATTTTTGGTTGATAATTTATATTTTCTAGTTTAAAATACAACTATTTCATTAAAAATTAATCTTTTTTAGTTGCAAATTCAACTATTTGGTGGTAAATTGACCTAATTTGCTGAAAATTCATTTTTTTTCTTTTTAATTTTGAATCAACTTTTTTTACTGAAATTGTATACTATATTTCATTTTTGGTTGAATATTTACATTTTTAGTTGAAATTTCATGTATTCTGAAGAGAAATCGTCTTATTGGCTTAAAAATTCCACAGTTTTGCAAAAAAAGTCATCCTTTTTTATTTTAAATTCAACTATTTCGTTGACAATTATCTTTTTTGTTGAAAATTCATACTTTCAGGTTGTTTTGGAAATTCCCCTCTTTTGCTTGAAATTAAACATTTTTTCTGAATATATATATATTTTTCTTTACATTCATAATTTTAGTTGAAAATTCATGTTTTTTGTTAAGAATTAAAATATTTTATTGAATTTTTTTTTTTAATTCACTTTTTCAACCAAAAATTTAACTATTGAAATTATTAATTTATATATTATATATATATTATTAATTTATATTCTATTATTAATTTAAATATTAAATTAAAAAATAACTGATTTATCAGTTGAAATCCTTAGTATTGATTTAATTAGTTGATTTTTCACTGATTCAGATTTAAAGAGCAGCGACCATATTTAAAAAAAAATAACTTTCCATTCTATTAACAAAAAACTAACAATTTAAAAAATTTAATTTTCACGTTCTCCGAGAAAAATATGTTCCATTTCTATAATTTTAAATATTTTGTAGTGACTACCATAGAGAGGAAAACGAAAAAATATAAATGACAAATAATGCTATAACTGAGCAAATTAAAAATTTTTATCAACTTTTATTGTTGGTATTTATTATTCATAAAGTGACTAAATATACCACCAAATTTTTTAATAATTCAAACAAATAGTTTTGTGGGCGTAGATTATTTTAAGAACCAATTAAAAAGAATATTTTTTTAATAATTATAAAATGAAAATTAAATTTCTTTGAAGTGACCTTAGATTTATTACATTTTTTTAATTACTATAGTTCTTATAATTTATTACCATTGTACAAAATTATAAGTGATTCATTTTCACAATGTTTAATTTTATTTGTGTTGCAGAAACCACCATTTTTTTCGCCAGCCATTTTCGTTGAATGAAGGGGTCGCGAGGGGTCGATTTCGCATTCAAATACCGCGGGGATGAATCAGCTTTGCGCCATTTATACGCTCGCTTCTTATTTAAAAATTTTTTAATTAAATTTTATTTTAAATTTCATAAGAGAATTGACATATTAAACAATTATTTATAAAAAAAATACCTAAATTGAAAACTGAAGACTAAGATCGGTTTGAAAAAAATAATAGTACTAATGATATTTCAAATAAAAAACATTATTTTTAATGAAAAATTATTCAAACATTTTCTACGACTCTTTTGTTTCCAATTTTGAAAGTAAAATGGTTTATGGTGAAATCGTTAATAACAATTTTTCAAAAGAACAAATTTTTTTAACAAATAATAGTATTTAAAGATTATTTACTTATTTTCTTAATTGGAATTAGTTTAGCGTTGTAAGGAATATTTAATTACAAAAAAAAATGGTTAAAATAATTATTTTTCGTAAATTTGTATACCTTTTCGTGAAAAAATGTTTGTTCTTAAAATTTGTTTGGATTAAATTCAGCAAAATTTGCCTGAATTTAAAAAAAAATTGGACTAATTCAATACTTTTTGCTTTAAAATCCAACTCTTTTGTTAAAAATTTATTTTTTGGATGAAGATTTATCATTTTAGTTGTAAGTTCATCTGTTTAGTGAAAATTTAACTATTTTGTTGAAGAATATTGGTTTTTTGTTAAAAATTAATGTTCTAACTGAAAAATACACTTATATATTTTGTTTGAAAACTTAAGGTTTTTATTTGAAACATCAACTGTTTGGTTAATGATTTAGCTAGTTTATGAAAAAATAATTTATTTGTCGAAAACTAATTTTTTTTTAATTTAACTATTTTGTTAAAAATTCGTCTTTTTTGGTAAAAATTAATTTTTTTAATTGTAAATGTAACTATTCCAATTAAATATTCATACTTTTAGTTGAAAATTTATCTCTTTGTGTAGAAATTTCATCTCTGTGGTTAAAAATTCAACTATTTTTGGTTGAAGGTTAATTCTTTTTTGGTTGAAAAGTCTACTATTATATTTTTAGTTGAAAATTGGTCTTTTTTTATTAAATATTTTATTATTTGGTTAAAAATTCAATTATTTTGTTGAAAAAAATCGTCTTACTTGGTTGAGTTAAACTGCTTTTTTTTTTTTTTAAATTAAAATATTTTTTTGTTGGAAATTAAACTGTTTTGTCAAAAATTTGTTTTCTTTTTAGTGAAAATTATTATTTTTTTCACTGAAAATTAAAATATTTCAGTTAAAGATTCATAATTGTAGTTGGAAATTCATCTCTGGATGAAAATTTTAATCTTTTTTTGGAAATTCGTTTCCTTTTATAACGGAAAATTAACTTTTTTATCTGAAAATTGATCTATTCTATTACAGGTTTAAAATTTTATTTTTTAGTTGAAAATTCATCTGTTTGGTTGAAAATTTGTCTTTTTTGGTAGAAAATTAAGCTTCTTGTTTAAAAATTCATCTTTTTTTGAAAACGTAACTATTTTACGAGAATTCGTTTCATTTTGGCTGAAAATTAAATTTCTTAACTGAAAATTAAACTTTTTGGTTGAAAATTTCTTCTTTTTGGATTGAAAATTCATCTCTTTTTGAATAGTTGAATTTTCAACTAAAAGCGAGCAATTTTCAAACAAAAAAAAAAAGAATAGTTAATTTTTTTTATTTCAAAGGGGAAAAAATGCAATAAAATAGTTAAATCTTCAACCAATAAAATGAATTTTTAACAAAGAAATAAAAATTTCAACCACGTAGTTAAATTTTTAACCAAAAAAGACGGCTTTATAATAAAACATGTGATAGTTGAATTTTTAACTAATAACGATCAATTTTCAGTTAAGAGAAAGTATTTTTCTAAAAAAAAAATTTTTTTAATTTTTAACAATGCAGTTCAATATTTAACCTATAAAATGAAGTTTTCTTTTTGGTTGAAAATTGATATTTTTTACCAAAAATTCATCTACTTGGTTGAAAATTGAATTTCTTTGATATAAATTCATTCTTTTGGATAAATATTTCAATATATTATTAAAAATTCATCTTTTTTGGTAGAAAATTAATTTTTTTAATTAACTTTTTGAATTGAAAATTAAACTATTCTCTTACAGAGGTTGAAACTTCGTCTTTTTTTGTAGAAAATTAAGCTTCTTGTTTAAAATTTGATCTTTTTTTGAAAACGTAACTATTTTACGAGAATTCGTTTTATTACGGCTGAAAATTAAATTTCTGAACTGAAAATTAAACTATTTGGTTGAAAATTGACGTTTTTGGCTTGAAAATTAAAAAATTTGATTGGCTTTTTTTTCTTCCTCGACTGAAAAATTGTTCCTGGTTGAAAATTAAACTCTTTAGTTGCAAATTTTTCTTTTTGGTTTCAAAATTCATTTCTTTTGGAAGAAATTTAATCTTTTTGTTGAAAAATATAAAATCTTGCTTGATTGAAATTGCTTTCTTGGCTGAAAATTTAACTTTTTTGTTGAAAATTCTTCTTTTTAATTTAAAACTTGGTTTAAAGTTGAACTTCTTTGTTGGAAATTCATGTTTTCGTTGAAGATTTATCTCTTTCGTTGAAAATTTAATTTTTTTGCTTAAACCTTAAAATTATTATTATCTTTTTTTTTTTGAAAATCCATCACTTTTGGTAGAAATTTAATATTTGTGTTAAAGAATATAAAATTTTGTCTTGATTGAAATTGCTTTGTTGGCTGAAAATTTAAATTGATTGAAACTTCTTTTTTGAAGATTTATTTTTTGGTTGAAGATTCATTTTTTTTTTTGTTTTTCTAATATAAAACCTTTTTGTATTAAAACATGCTTTCTTGGTTGAAAATTTAAATCTTTTGTTTAAAATTCATCTTTTCAATTTGAAAATTTATTGAAACTTCTTTGTAGAAAATTTATTTTTGGTTGAAGATTCATCTCTTTCGTTGAAAATTTAACTGTTTTTTTTTTTTTTTTTTTTTTTTTTTTGAGAATTCCCTTTATTTTGGATGAAAATTAAACTATTTGTTTGAAAATTTGTCTTTTTGGCTCAAAACTTTTTTCCTTCTTGACTGAAAAATTGGTCTTAGTTGAAAATTAAATTTGTTAGATTAAAATTCGTCTTTTTTTTGAAAATCCATCTCTTTTGGTAGAAATTTAATATTTATGTTCAAGAATATAAAATGTTGTCTTGATTGGAATTGTTTTCTTGGTTGAAACTTTCTCTTTAGTTGACAATTTAACTATTTTTTTGAGAATTCCTTTTATTTTGACTAAAAATTGAAAAATTTAACTGAAAATTAAACTATTTGGTTGAAAATTTGTGTTTTTGGCTTGAAATGTTTTTCTTCATGAAATGCAAAATTTGCCTTAGTTCAAAATTAAATTCTTCACATTAAAATTCGTCTTTTTTTAACTTCCATCTCTTTTGGTAGAAATTTAATCCTTTTGTTGAAAAATATAAAATATTTCTGGCTTAAAATTGCTTTCTTGGTTGAAAATTTCATTCTTTTGTTGAAAATTCATCTTTTTAATTTGGAAATTGGATGAAAGTTGAAACTGTCCGTCTTCAAATTGATACTCAAAGTGTCGAAAATGTATACTTTTGAAAAAATGGTAAGATTCCCAACATTGGGTAAAAATTGAAATGCTTTGAAAAAATGCTCTGAGCATAAATTTGTCTTGAAAGGTGTCTTTTGATTAAACCGATTATAATCTCTTGAGAATCTGAATAATAATTTCTTGACATATGTGAAACAGGAAATTTAATTTTCGATTCAGGTAGAAGGAAGAGGATTGAAATTCAATGCCGACTGGGAATTTCTCATCGCATTTCATATATATGTGGAATTAACCATAGAACGACGAATGTGCGTGTTCCTACTTCCTATGGGGAAATCTTGACCCAAATTTCAAAGGGTAAACGACCCTGTGAAAGGGAATTGGTTTCCCTTCACCTCGTTTGTTCGCCGATCCCTTAGCTTATAATCTTACATTATATTTTTCAATTGCAAATGGTCGGTTTCTTTGAATTTCGAATCGCTGATAGAAACTGGGTCATGAAATTGGTGTGAGTGCGGGGCAATTTGCCGATACCAGGTAGTCCACGCAGGTAGCTGTCTAGCTGAATAAGGGCTGCGACAGGGTCCAAAACCCAAAAGACCAAAAATTATTATACCTACATCAAGTACACACATACATATATTCATATGAGCCTCTTCAAATATATATAGAGAGAATACAAAATTCATGTTTAACAAAAAAATATATAATTTTTAACAAAAAACATTCATTTTCATCCAAAGAGGTTAATTTTCGACTAAAACGATGAATCTACAAGCAAAATAATTAATTTCCAACAAAGTGTTACAACTCTCAACCAAATAGTGGGATTTTGAAAAAGAAACGAGAAAATGTCAACAGAATAGAATTTTTAAACAAAAACAGAGCAACACTTTTGTTTAAAAAAATATTTTCAAATAAATAGGAGACGAATTTTTAACAAAGTATTTAAATTTTCAACCAAAGAGGTTAATTTTCTACGAAAATGACGAATCTTCAAGCAAAATAATTATTTTTCAACAAAGTGTTACAACTCTCAACCAAATAGTGGAATTTTTAAAAAGAAAGGAAAAAATGTCAACCTAATAGAATTTTTAAACAAGAAGAAAACAAGTTTTCAGCAAAATATTTCAATTTTCAACCAAGCAGTTAAATTTTCAAATATAATAATGAATCTTCCACCAAAAATTTGATTTTTGAACAAAATAGTTTAACTTTCAACAAAATAGTAGAATTTTCGACCAAAAATGATGAATTCTAACGAAAAATATAATAGTTGATAATTCAACCAAAATTAATTTTAAGTAAGTTTTCAACAAAAATAAATTTTCAACGATTAATGGAATTGTTTCATTTTCAGTTGAAAAAAATAAAAACTAATTTCAATTTTGTAATAAAAAGTTCTCAATAAATAATTTGATAGTCGATATTTCAACTAAACGATTTTATAATTTAAGGAAAAGTTGTATTTACATGAAAAAAAAACGAATTTCTAACAAATTAGTTGAATTTGCAACCAAATTCTTGAATTTTCATCAAAAAAACAAAAAAATCATTTTTAACCAAATAATTGAATTTCCAGGCATGATTCATCATATAAAAGATTTTTGCATTGCACTATGTTTAGCGCCAATAATTCCTAATTATGGAAATGATTTGAATGGGACTTCTTGGATTACTGTTGAGCAGATTATTGGACAGCAATTTCAAAATTCGATATTGATTTGTTCAGGGAAAATAACATTTCCACCCAAAACTGATCGTGAGGCAATTATTAAAGAATTTGATGACTCAGTAGCCGGAGGACATAAAGGGGTATCTAAAACCTATACGAGAATTCGAAAAAATTTCTGTTGCAAAAATATGAAAATTTATATTCAAAATTACATTAGACTTTGTAAAAATTGCCAAGAAAGGAAATTGGTTAGAGTCAAAACAAGAATGCCCATGCAAATCACGGAAACCCCTAAAGAGCCATTTGATAAAGTTCAAATTGATATAGTCGGACCCTTGCCAAGAACAATTAGAGGAAATAGATTTATATTCAATATTCGAGACAATTTTTCATAATTGTCAGGTGCCCTTCTTATACCTAATGCTGAAGCAGAAACTATAGCAATTACTGAACATTTTATTATGAGACATGGGTGTCCGAGAGTAATTCAAACTGATCAGGGTAGTAATTTTTTGAGCGAAGTAATAAAAACATTTTTTAAAATTGAGAAAATAAATTCAGCCGCTTATCATCTTCAATCGCTGGGTTCTCTAGAAACAAGTCATGATAGTCTGATTAAATATTTGAAGCAATTCGGAACAAAACAAGACTGGGATGAATGGCTGCGGTATGCCATATTTTCTTACAATTCGTCGGTGCATGAGTCAACAGGGTTTGCCCCCCATACCCTAGTTTACGGATAGGAAATGGATGTGCCTACCAACTTTTCAGAAAATATATCTCCTTCGACTTACGTAAAACATGTGTTAGATCTTTTCCAACATTTGTTTGCTATCCAACAAACAGCAGAAGAAAATTTAAAAGCAGCAAAAGAGAAATCAATCAACTCATAAGTTCCATAGACAATACTCTGGACCTTTTATAAATGCAAGAATAATCGGAGATAATAATGCTGAAATCAGAATGAGTAATAATAGAACCAAAATAGTTCATTTGAACAGATTGAAATTAGCCGCAATTCCTATGGACGATTAAAGCTGGGATAAATAATTTTGCTAATAATAAATAGGTCGGTTAATAATAAGGTTTATTTTGTCATTATGAATTTACAATTTTGGGTTTTAAATAATTTATGAATAAGATTTTATGAATATTAAATGGATTTGAACAAAATATTATGCAAATAGGGTATTATGTTAACAAATATTATGCACTTACAATAATATGCAATTATTATATTAAATAAATTGTGCCACTCTTCCAGTCATTTTAAACTGCAATAAAATCATGGTTTGAAATTTGTGATGTAAAATTTTTAATTTACAATATAAAATTATAAACAAATTAGAGACAGGTAATGAAGTACTTTAAAAGCACTGAACCAAAATTTTATTTTGGCAATATTATAGTTAAATCCCCATTTTTATTAATAAAATATATAATCAAAATTCCAAATTTTATAATAATTAAATAATGATAACATTAAATAATAAAATATCTTATGATCAAAATGACTATAGGTGTGTCTATAGTAATGATAAACAAGGATAATACCTTAAAAATATGAAAAAAAATTTTAATTTAAAAGGAATTTTCAAATTTCGCGCTAAAACGATATCGACCCTCAAATTAAAAATTAAAAATTTCTTTTGCGATTCAACTTCAAAATTGTATCAATCAAGTTTAAAACAAAGGGGTCTTGATTAAGGGACCGGGCCCTCTATAGATTGTGATTCATGCCTTGCGTTCAATCAAGGCAAAGGGCGCAGTATAAAAATGGCTTGCTTAGGAGTACCCACAACCATGCCCATTTTCCAAATTCATGGGATTCGAAAAAAGGACAATGAAAATTTTTAAGTGAAAAAAGACCACAAACAAGTGGGAGTGCTAGTGCCGGAATATTCCGTTGATATTACTGAAATTAACAAAGAGTTCCAAATTGAAATTCATATGCACCACCACGTTGACGGCATGGTGTATGCCAACGTTGGTGATGTTTGGCAATGGCATTGCACTGCTTGCCAGTCTCAATTGCGAAGTCCTTGGGTGTACCCCATTGAGGTACACCTGACTGTACCAGCAGGGCTGGCACACACGTGGACCTGTCCAATCTGTTGGTGAGTTAAAATCTTATAGCGCAGTTGTAATATTTGTATGTGTGCAAGTGTCAGTGTACAAGCGCTACAGATACACATCGATGTATCGGTATCTGCTTCTCGGCAAACGGACACCAAATGCCTGGTTAAAGGAAATGAAGTATTTTATTCTTTGGATAGGCAAACCGTACTCAACGTGAAAGCAGCCGTGAGCTGTTTAGAATGCATAGATGCCATTCGAGTCCATTGGAGGACTTTAAATATGGAATTTCCACTAAGGCATCTATATTACTGGGTGCCTGTCACGGGAAAGGTGTTCAGGCTGACGGACACGATGTATACGCAGGGGATTAACTTCTCGCTTCCAGTCTTTTTAAACGGGGCATTATCTATAACACCCAGAGCCCACACTCGATATATCGCACACACTGCTCATTCGGCCTATCGACCCGCAACAGCCAGTGCCCATAATCGGAGCCCATTACGGAGTAGATGGCATAAAAGCATTATTGCAGGCTTTCGGATATTAAATCCACATAGGAACTGTAAATATAAAAAAAGAGAGAGAGCAAAATTAGGCTAGACTTTTGAATGATAAGAAATGTAAATATGTAAAAGGGAAATTAAACTAGACTCTTGAAAAAGAACTGTGAATATTAAAAAACATAGGGCAAAAGTAGGCTAGACTTTTGAATGATAAGAAATGTAAATGTGTAAAAGGGAAATTGGACTAGACGTTTGAAAAGGAACTGTAAATATAAAAAAAGGAGAGCAAAATTAAGCTAGACTTTTGAACGATAAAGAATGTGAATATGTAAAAAGAAAATTAGAATAGACTTTTGAAAAGGAACTGCAAATAGAAATAAAACAGGAGAAAACTAGATTAAAATTTTTTAGTACTGTGAATATTAATTTTTCTTTATTATAAGGCTAAATGTAAAATGTAAACAAAAACAAAAATGTAGAATTAACGTAGCTTAAGGTATATGTTTTCTTTCAATCATTTAACAATAAATCTATTTTGAATATAATCGATAAGGAGGGGACTAAGGGGTGAGATAGAATATTCAGAGGAATCTATTTGAAACAATTAAGAATGAATTAATAAAAGGTTCAATAATTCTGAACTAATATCTCACCCATTATGAACCTCTTTTGTCAAGCCAGGGTAAGGATTATTATAATATTTTGAAATTTCCAAGTAAGATTTTCGTAGTCAGCTTCTTTTTACAAATGTTCGTTAGCAATGGCGTGTCATGACGGCATGACGGAAGTTGATTGGTTCATTATGCCCCGTAGATAAAGCGCGGAAGCAAACAAATGTGGACGAAAATTATGACAAATAAGAAATTATCTTCAATGCTAGAATAAATAAATTCAAAAAAATATTATTAAACAAACAAATACAAATATTAATTCTGTCAATAATATTTAGTTTGGACGAATAAGTAAATATCGAATAAAATTTAAATAAAGAAACATAACCTCAATAAATGAAACAACATTTCAAACAACAAAACATACAAAATATATAAATATTTAATATCAAAATGTACTAAACTGAAAAAAAATATATATATATTATTATCAAAAATTTGTTTCATAAGAAACATCTTTTTCTAGTAAGGGGAAAGGTATGACGAATCGAGAATTTCCATTCCTTGGTCTATGGCGAAAACTTGATAACACTCTTTTCGGAACGATAGAAATCTACCTTACCTTAGGAGAAATAGATAGAGCGGAAAAATCAATTTTTGGACAAAATTCAAATTTGAATTAAAATAAAATATAATAAAAAAATATAACTCATGAAGCATGAGTGAGGCTGACTGAGTCAGACCTTTGGTCAAGTGTTTTCTCACAAACAGCAGGTGGTCGACGTTATATCTCAAAATAATCTAGAACGCAAAACAAGGGGCTGAATCATGAAAAGGTTTCATTTTCTTTTTATTTTCACACGAGCAAACTGATCAATTTCATGTACACGTGTCTTAAAACTGAGAAAACATCTCAGATTGAGGGAAGAATATTCTGGACGAATTCCTGGGTGTTTTCAACTAGAGCCATGACTGAAAGACGGTCTGGCCTAGATTTGGGTGGAAATAATAAGTTCATAAAAGGAAGAGAAAGAGAAGAGATTCGCAGTTCGGTTCCATCTCAGATCTTATTGAAATTGACTTCAGATTTTCTCCTGAATTTTCTGATTCGTGAATATTCCTGTCGGAATTATTTACAAATAGAATATAAATATTGTCAAATCTTTTAAAATGTAAGAGTGCGTGACCCAAAAACCATTATATATATATATAAATAAAATTTAATAAATGCTGCATTAATTCCAGTTAATGCAATGTGTTAATATATTGGAAGAATCCTTAAATCCAAATTTCAGAATAACATTTTAATGTTCTTTGGCAGCAAACGGATCTTCGGATGCTAAATATAATTTTCATCATTCGCAATTATTGGATTTCAAGACAAAATCAAATTGGCGTTGTTTTCGAAGAATAACAGCCAGGACCATGAGAGGGCTAGAATCAATCCAGGACGCAACATTTCCACTACTATGGTATAATAACACGTAAGATCTTTCTCCTTAGAGTTGGGCACACCCGAAGGTCGCTCAAACCAAGCGACTAAGGGCCTCCCCACTCTCAGGCAAAATATTTTGCTTCTAGTTATACTGTCCAGGGGCTTAATTGAAAATAATTTTTAATTGCTTGTCCCCACACCCATCACAAGTGATAGTTATAAGCATGGCTATGACCGACGTGGTCGCACCACCCCTGCTGATACACTAGCGTACACAAGACCAAAAGGCTAAGGAGAGAGAGAGAGAGAGAGAGAGAGAGAGAGAGAAAGCAAACACAATAGAGCAGCAAACAAATACCGCGCTACATCTAATACAATGATGTTGATGCAGTCGCGCGTGTCAGCCTCCTTCCCCGCCTAATGTATAATGCCACTTTCTAGCCTCCCTACGATTCTCATACTTGCGGGTACCAATGCGGGTGCGAAATGGTAATTAACAATTTTAATTTTTAATTAACAGAAAAAATTTATTCACGTGAAAGCCTTACCTTTAGTTCAGCCAACTCTTTGATCAATTTGAAAAAGTTTCATCATAGATCGGCATCTCAGCAATCGATATCGGTCAAGAACACTCACCTTAGTCGGAAGAATCAATACCAGAAAACTGCAAAAGTACTGTCCGGGACTTTAATTATTGTTAACAAAAAATAACAAAATTAATAGTCATTTGATTATTTTTGTTCCGGGTGATCGGGTTGTCTACCAATACCATAGATCAATGAATGAAATGACTACAATGTTGTTTATAACTGGATTGGAAATAACTACAAAGTTTCCAAATTTATAATTGTATTCCAACAAAAATTGAACAGGTAAAGTTAAGGGAAAATCTTTTCAGTACTAGTTCAAGATTGCCTCCACGTTCGGGGAATTACTTTGCTTTTCTTTTTTTGTTGTTGTGAATCATTGTCATTGTCATTTGTGCCTTGTTTTTTTATCAAACTTTTATCGCCTTCAATTATGAAACTCAGGTTATATTGTTCTTATATAGATTCTCTACGATGCCTATGATTGGCCAGAGCGCCGCATGGTGGGAACTGCTCGAACTTGATTGGCCAATCAAGTCCTTTTAAAAAAACCCGGGAGGACGGAGAGCCAAATCGGATTGGTATTATATCCATTGTCCCTATGATGTTATTAGGGTGTTTTAAGGTTTCGATAGCTTCTCTATGTTTTCTTGGAAAAATATTGTACGTTTTTGCGGTGACGGTTGTTTTGTCAAATGAAATGCTATGCTGTCAACAATTTTTATCGGAAATTTTTGTAGTATTTACTTGCATTTTTAACCTAAGAACATATTAAATTATTACATACCATGATTTTTAAATTCATGAAAATAGACTTTTTTTTAAATTTGTTTACATTCTTTCAAATAAAAATAATGTTTTTAAAGTCTCCATTTATCACCTCGTAACTGCTATTTTCTGTATCATTTTTGTAACACAAAACATTATTCAATTGAAATAAAACTTACAAGAATAATATAATTATAATTTATATATTATATTATACTATAATATTATATTATATTACATTACGTTACATTACATTGCATTGCATTGTATTGCATTACATTATATTACATTATATTCCATCACATTACATTATATTATTATAATTTATATAATTATATTTTATTATTTTATGGAATAATGAATCCTAACTGAAAATAGGTCATTTAAAACATTGTACTTCACTCATAGGTATAAGTTAAAAACTCCTGAATCATTTTATCAATTTTTTAAAAATCATGGATCATTTAACTCTATTTCTTCATTATTGACATTTCTTTTAACGATTTACGCCCACACGAAATAAGACGTAGGAACAAACTAATTTTATAATCATAAAAGTAATGGACTTGAACTTCTTAAATTTCAAATAATTTATGAAATCAGAAATAGCTTTTAAAATAGATAATAATAAAGATTTTTCAAACAAACATTCAAGGCCTTTTAGGACTCCTCTTTAGGGAAGTCTTATTAGGATACTAATAAGAAATATTTGTATGTTATGTTAGTAATAAATAAAAAGCAGAATTGATTTTGAAGTTAATCAATAAGGAATTATTAACATTATTTATATTCAATATTTATATAAATTGATTGTATCTTTATAAACAAATAATATGAATTTCTTAACTTTAATTAACATCTCAATCCAACCGTCTTCAGAGTTCCTTTACACTGTTGGAAATTTCCAAAAAATTTCAGTCAGTTTTCAATGACTTATGTTACTCAAATTTCATAAATTTGGCTTTGAAAATTAATTCGAGAACATATTCATTAATTTTCACTCACACGAAACTTAATTCTGAAGCAAAAGTTATTGAAATTCCATAAAATTGAGTTTAAAACCTGTGGTTTACGTAAATTTTATAAACATGCATTGAAAATGAAGTAACACTTTTGATTAAATTTAATAAACCTAAATAAAAATATCAACAAAATTTAAAAAGAATTCATGAAATTAAATTTAGAAGCTATGTACGTGATATATTTTTTTCTATCGATTAATTAATTTTGTGCAATTGCATGCACAAAATTGGTTTTACTTTGTCATTTCTAAAGTAGTTATTTCAGAGAACTGTTCTTAGAAAAGTTTCACTATTTGCATCGAATATCCATAGGATATTCATGAACATTCACAAAAAAATTCAATGCACTATCTCTTAAAATTGTTTCAAAACTTACATTGAAATTTCAATAAGGCTATTTAAATTTCAGTGTTACGTAAAATTTTAATAAGTTGACTAATATTTTCACGAAATTTTATGAACTTACTTCTAACAGTGTGACTGTTAATCAATTTGAAATATCTGACGGAAAGAAAATCAAGAAAGCTTTGATTTCAATTTATAATACAATCTTAGCTATTTGTAATTTTTTCCTTAAATCCATTAAAAGATGGAAATTCTTCTTTGAAAAATTATTCCTAATCACAATGAACAAAAATTGACATTTTTCTTCTTCTGAATATATTCACTAAGTTCAAAAGAAGATTTTCTGGTTCAAGGACAGAGCGCACGATCAGGCAAGTGTTTCATTTCATCCTAAACTTGAAAAGAAGAGAGATCACACATTCATAGAAGTTCACCTAATACCATAAAACTTATTTAAAACAAATTAAAATACACTGCTATAATCAACAAAAAAATTCTAGAAACTAAAAATCTTAAAATGAACAATTTTATATAAATTCACTGTATTTTAGTTGAAAAATTCTAAAATATTTTTTAATTTATAATTTCTCTCTGCAAAGTTCCTTGAATGCTCATAAAATTGTACGACGTTTGCAAACTTCAGTAGTACTATTACATTTCCTGCTGTTGATTACTTAATCATTTTTATGATGTTCATTTTATAATTTGCTTACTGTTGAAAATTTTCACATTACATTTTGGTAGTATTCACGTGATTCCTTAA
Organism: Andricus grossulariae; assembly: GCA_011634705.1. Classification (NCBI taxonomy): domain Eukaryota; kingdom Metazoa; phylum Arthropoda; class Insecta; order Hymenoptera; family Cynipidae; genus Andricus; species Andricus grossulariae. The sequence goes on along the minus strand of JAABKJ010007545.1, from coordinate 185,993,486 downwards.
TCTCAAAAAATATCAAATAATATATTTTTCTTATTTTTTGAATAATATTCAAAAATGTATGTTTTATATTATATTCCTCGATTTATTTTTATACTGCTTATCTTAATATTTTAATATTCGTGAGTGTCAAAAATTTTACATGAAATATTTAGAGTAGTGAAGTGTAAGGTTTTATAATATAAAATGATATTGACATTTTTTCTATTACATATTATATTCCTATATGAAATAACAATTAATATGTACTTACAGTCAAACGATAATTTATTTTAAAGGGGACACTAGATGATCGCAATCATGACAAAGTAAATGAGCCTGAAATATCCAAAAGAAAATTAATTATACGTGGATAGCAATTCTGCAAATCATGAAATCAATCATTATTTAGACGAAAATATTGAACATGTGTACATTCAAAATTAAACTTTACAATTTACTTTCATTTTAATTTCTCAAATTATAACTAACTTAGGCAATATGCAACTGATTTGAAAGTGTTATTTATTAAAAAAGATAATGTTTACCTAATACCACAAATTTCATAATATAAAAATAAAAATACTCGATTCAATACATTATTTAAGATGATAAAAATTAACATAAAAATACAAAACATTTAACACAAAATTTATAAAAATTGTAACAAATTAAAGTCTCAAGATGAAATATATGTGTGATGAAATAAATGAATTAAATTGAAAAATGTTTAATATGACAAATTTTATCAAAGAAAAATTAAACTATACAATTGCATATAGTTTAATTTTTATGATTCATGGTGGACAAAACATGGGTAAACCGCTCCGATATGACTGGAAATTACTCTACGGTTTTTTTTTCGGGTTGCCGATTTCGAATACAAAATCATAATTTAACATAAAACCGATCAAATTGGTCCGTCTTGGATCCGTCATTTAAATAGTTTTATTCGGAATTGCGATTTGAAACCATCGACCTAAGAAAACTCCCCAGCTAATCATTTCAATCTAATCTGTTTTATTCTTACAATTTCGGTCCACCATATTGGATCCGTCATTTTCATTTTTCAAATTCGGACTTTGGGTTTGAAACCGGTGACACGAAAATTCCCTGAATAGTGATATTCAATCAAATCGTTCATATTCATACAATTTCGTTCCGCCATATTGGATTCTCTACCTTTTATTTTTACATTTTGACTTTGGATTTTAATTCAGCGACCCCAAAAACTCTTAAATACGACGAATAGTCAAACTTTTATTTTCTTTTTCTTATTTTCTTTCTATTTTATTCTAGATAATAGGTACCATGACATAAAAACATTTGGTATTAATATGAACATTATATTTTATTCAAAAAATTGCGAAAGGCAACAAAAAAAAAATTGCGCTCGTAGTGCGCCTGATTGTTTTCTAGTCCTATAATAAATATCGATATATTATTGATTACAGAATCAGTGACCGAACCAGGAATAGCAACTGTGAGAAATATCCATACATTTCTTGTGGGTCAAATAGTGAGACATCGTGGCTTGCTTTTTATAATCCGTGAGCTTGACGGTAGTAATCAGCCTTACCCAGTGACTGACGATGAGAGGAGGGTTTACGAAAGGATGAGGGAACTATACCATCCCAACAACCCAGGTCTAATTTCTAACAATAATTCTGAGCACTAGAAGAACTTAAATAATGAATTTTCTAACTAACTCAATTTGTATAAACAAATTTTATATATAATTACACAAATCTTAGATTAGTATATACACAAGAAACATATTTCTTTGACTATAATTGTTGTGATTCGATATTTGGGAAATATACTACCGACGGACGGCATCGAAACACTTAATCCGATGACCTATAGAAAATTATTCTTCAATTGAAAATGTAATAGAGCCATCCAAAATATAGAGATAAAAATATTTCAAAAAAATCGTTGGGAAGCCAATTGATTTTTGCGTTAAATGAGCCCTAGTTGAAGTAATTTGCGTTTGTGGGTGTTAAATTCTGACGTGAGGAAATCAAAAGTAGTATTCCGATTTTTGAGAAATTTTGTACATCATGTTCAACTCTTGGGACGAGATAGAAAAATTAATTTATTCATTCAATATTTTTAGAAAAGCCATGTTTAGGATTTTTGCATGCTCGCACAAAAAATTATTATTTCATGAACCCGTCAAGATTTTTCAGTGTGTGATGGCTCAAATGAAGTGTTGCGGTCTAAATATGAATTTTGTGAGATTTGAAATTGAGGGATTCACTTTTCCAGCTTCTGCCAAAATTCGCAGTTGAAGTAGATTTGAAACTTGAACTTTACTTTATCATTCTTACGTGATAATTCAATAACCACAAGACCCAATTACTAATTTTTAACAGTTATCCGGTAATTGTTTCGATACCGTCTGCCAGTAGTTTATCTAGAATGACAAATATTTGAGCCGATAATTTGCATTGCTATAAACAAATTGTATTTGCAAATCTTGAAAATGCATAGATATTCTCCAAAAAAGTTGAAAAAACACAATCCAAGATTCAATTATAGATTAATTACTGATAAAATGAAGGTATATAACGAATGCAGCACTTTGAGTACAAAAAAATTATTCTTTCATAATAAAAAAGCAATGATTTATTTATGCTATTTTCCGTCACATTTTTAAAATTATTACGAATTAAAGCAATTTCCATGAGAAAAAATTTTAAAAAATGATTCAGAATTGAAAGCCTAAAAGATTAGGCAATCCATTTTTTTGAGGTGAAAAAGGCCTGGCGTGATTATTTGTAGATGGGAATGTTTTTTTTTGTGTGTTAAAATAGGCCGAACAGATTGCAACTCCCAATGAATTTTATTTCAAAGTTTAATAAGTTAGAAAATCTTCAAAGAAAAAAGTCATATTTTGAAAAATGTTAAAGCTTTAAGATATTTCAATACAATTCATGAGATCTAAAAAAAAATCAGCAATTAATAATCTCACTATAGAGAGGAGTACTATATCGAATTGTATTCATGGCTTTCAAATTTCGATTTACATTTGAAAGCTTTCGGGCTGAAAAAAATTAAATTTAGCAATCCATGAGGGCTTAATCCACAAACTGAGTTTTTTTCAAATCAAAAACTGGATTTTTCGTCACCGTTCAAATTTGAGAAAACGCGTCCCTCAAGTACAACAAAAAACGTTCGATGTATTTTTTCAAAAGTAATAGTATTCTTTTAACAAACCTTCAGCAACTAAATGGCTAGAGAGTCCATTATTACATTTTTAAATTAAAAATTGTATCTTTTATAACCGTGTATGTTCGAAAAAGTGCACACCTCGAACGAAAAAAAAATTTCTCGGAACTTATAATATTTTCAACTAAAACTCTTCAGGGTTCAATTCAGCACTGATCCTAAACGCATTTTCTTTCTCTTTTAAATCGTAAACTCGATTTTCAAAAACGTTTTTATTCTCTTCTGCAAACTTATAAAAATTTAAGTTCGGCCGATATACCATGCTACCTTTCAAATGATAAAAATAATCATTCCAAACAGAAAACTTAACATTTTTTATATTGATCATTTACGAACTCGAAACAAGACAATATATGCAATAACGTCTTATTTAAAACGCTTGAACTTGTACCCTTTTGAATTAGAAGCCTCAAATAATTTAATTTAATTTTAAAATTTTCAATATTGAAGCGTCCCGAATTTCAAAACTTCAAATTGAAAAAGGAAATAATAATTTTTCGTAATTTCAAATTTCACTGAAGGTGACTGGATCAAATGTTCAAAAAGTTCTGATGAGATTTCTTTCGTAAATTAAAGAATGTCAAATTCTAAGCTCTCAAAATTGAATTATTTTAAATACGTTCTAATTGAATTACATAATTTTCAACAGGACAGATCCAAAATTAAACAATTTCAAACGTTCTTTAAAAGTGGGCAATTTTAAAATTTACCATTTAGATTTATAATTGTTTAATTTGCGATTGGCATACATTCAATTTATAAACTATTCAATTTTAACGTCTGAAGTTTCGAATATTCTTTTTTAAAATTAGTAAGTTAGTAAATGATGAATAACATAATTTAATCAACAATAATGAAATAAATCGTTAAACTATTATCATTTAAGTTTTGAATGGCTTAATTGTGAGCACTCTATTTCTAATTTTTATTCATACTTGGAGACCTAAGAAATTTATGAAGCTTCAATCACAATTATTTCAATTCGTATCATTTATAAGTGCAAATAATTGTTTAAATATTACAGATTTCAATTCGGAAATTCAATTTGAAAATGAACAATCAAATATTAAAACACAAGAAATAAAAATATCTAAATTAAAGTTTTTAACATTATTGACGTATTGCTGCAAGTAAAGTGAAAAAAATATTTTTTTTTGTGCGAAAATATTAGAATTGTGTATTTCTTAACATACTGTATTTATAGAAATACCAATTGCAAATTTGTATACTTTTTTGAATCATATGTCGCAAGGGGGTACAAATACTGTAACGCAAGACAACATATATGGATTCTATTCAATCATTCTTACATTACATAATTTTTTTCAACTGAAATGAAAAATGTTTGTGATTCAGAAAAAAATAGCAAAATTTCATTTATAGGTCAAGTATTAGCAGACCCACTAGTTGGTACAATATATTAGTTCTGAGTAAAGGAATTTTGTATAATTACAATAAGTCGTAAGTATATTTTTTGACAGGGGCATATGTAATATCGCCACTCGATCTGATTCTTCATGATGTTGTGACGCGTGAAGTAAACGGAGAATTGATAATAGTTGGAGTGGTTATTGAGGTTAACGGTGAGAAGAAGTTGCTTACTCCACATACAGCACACCATGGTAATTCAGAAACTAAGATAAAATTTCAAGAAAATATTAGAGAACTCTGTCTGAAATGGCTGTTTTTTTCTGAGTATGGAATGTTTTACGCACTTGTAGAACAAAAAACTATTTTACATGTAGTAAAGTTCTTAGAAGTTCCAAGCTAAGGATTTTTTAAATCATTTGACTTAATTATTGACTATATTCTTGTTACAAAATCAGAGCATCCTGAACCATTTTATCCTATATGGGGTGATAGATTGTGCCATGTCAACCCTCAAATTAGAAACGATGTTGCTCTACAGGTTGCAGAATATTGGCATAATATGTGGCTCTTGCCGATTTTGGTCCCCCAACTGTCATAGGTAATGCAAAGACTAAAATAAAATTTAAAACAAAGATACTATAGATCTGTGCCTGAAGTTCCCAGATTTTTTAAATAAGGATTAATTTGAGGCTCCTAAAAATGGTTTTGATCCCAAGGTAATTGAATATTACTTTTCTGATACATAAAACCACCAATTGATTACGTACCTGTTAATGGTTAAAATAATGAACTTTCATATTTTTTCTTACAGGATAAGTAAAATAGTTTCTTAAGGATTTGGCTACACCTGCGGGTTTTTGCTACATGTGGGTTTTTCCTGTCAGGATGCACTGAAGCACAATCGTAAGGTGCAGGCAAATGCGGGAGCTTGTAAAAGTAATGTTGTTGAATAAATTTTATTTCTTTCATTCCAATTTGACTCATTCCGGAACCCTTCCCCTCGTCTAGATCCAACTTAATTCTAACGTCGATATAAAAATATTTCGCCTTGGGTTTGTGATCAAGACGTTGATTTCTAGTTCCGTCTCATAAGCTTCAAATGACAGTTGACATTCTAAGAAAGTACTTTTTTTATATTCGTACATTGGAGATTCAGAAGTCCGCGTCCGCTTTGACGGCGTGAGATTTATAATCGCGGAACAGACGAAATGATATGCAAGCTTTTATGCATATACACGATCTTACGTGTGGCGATATCAAGGGCCGTAAGCTCGTTCTTGATGAATTGAACCGCCCCAAAGGAGTAGAGTAGGGCCGGGACACTGATGTTACGTCCTGAATGCGGCTTTGAGGCTCGCCCAGTTATGTATAGGTCTCTCAAATGTTAAAATGTCTAATAAAACTTCTATCCACAAGTTCAGGGTCAGTGGGAATACCAATAATCTTTCCTTTCTTCAGATGAATCTTGGCACACTTGTCCAATGCAAAATCCACACCAATCGCTCCTGTTTACTTCTTGACGATATTTAAAGCCCTCTGAAATTTGCTTTTTCCAGAAGCATATCTTCAGGTAATCCATATGAAATACATGAGTGACCTTATGTTCGTGATGATTAGTGCCACCGCAGAGGTATCCCGGAGAATTTTGTGATGCGCGACATAGAGGCGAGAGTGTGATGCAAAAAAGCAGAGATCTCATGGTATCGCCATGAGAGACTCTCCTCTGGAAGGTGACGTTGTTCGTTGTCACACGATAATTTCCAGATGAGATAGTAAATCTAGTTTTCCAAAGAGGCAAAATATATTAATTAATCAATTAATTTTCAGCTTCATGTTCAACAAAAAGAGTCACAATTTTCTAAATTGAATTCTCTGCTTCTTGTTTTCAGAGATATATACAAATTTCGAGTGTTCACATAATGGGGCCCCGTTCCCTGGTGTTCCTTGCAACAGACCTTCTTATTCAGCTAAAAAGTATTCTCCTGCCAGAAAGAACTCTCCGCGTCTCCTGTCAGGTTTCCACCTCCTGCGGAATCATCTCTTCGTGCCAGGTCCAGATCTCCTCCTGCCATTTGTTCTTCTCTCGGCCTACGTAATTTAAAATGGAAAAACTTACGTCTGTTCGGCTTATTTCTCACAAGAACCCGAACCAGCGATTCGAAATTCAAAGATATACTTTTCCTCGTGACGCACCAGTTCAAGTAAGAGGAAAATATAGTATCATTGCGCACATGCCAACTGGAGAACAATCGGTATTATCAACGTCCAATGGTGATGTCTTCGTGAAAGTGAACGGAAATAATACATTTCTTTGTGGAATATATCAAAGAAACTATGGCTATCAAGATAGGGTGAAAATAAACATGTGCGATGGTGAGTTTCAAGTGATGATCAAAGAAGACATCGAGGAGTCTCGCTTAGCCAGACATGACCCAATCTTAAAGATTTTTCAAATAATAATAATAGACGAATTTCATCAACAACGTCAATTAAATTTTGTTTTGATGTGAAACTAAAATAACAACTTCGCCGCAAAATTACAGTATTAAAATTTTCTCTAATTTTTTCATAAACAATTTGTCCTTCTCCCTAACCATTATTGAATGAAGACCAGCATTTCATTCTTGTAAGATTTTAACATCGCATCTTTTGTAATCGCAATAAAACAATACCAGATTAAAATTTCTTTCTTTCTTTTAACCAAAAAATATGAATTCTTGACAAAATGCTTATATTATCAACAAAATAATTGAATTTCAACAAAAAAAGTCAAATTCAGAACTAAGGACATGAATAAAAAAAGAAATTCAACAAAGAAGTTAATTTTCCATTGAACAGTTGTATTTTTAAACAAAACCGAGAAAAAAATTCATTCCAAGAAGGTTAATTTTCTGCTAAAAAAATGTAATTTCCAACTGAAAAATATAAATTTTAAACCCAAAATAGAAAAGTAACATTTGCTGTAATAAAAATTAATTGAAAACTTCATAAAAACGAATTTCAAAACTAATGTACTTGAATTTGCAAAGAATGAAATGAACCTGCAAACTAGAAATGTATATTTAACAAATTAGTTAAATTTTCAACCCAAGAAATGAATTATTAAATAAATAGATCAATCTTCAATTCCACTTTTGTTACCTTCCCCGTTAAAAAATTATAATTTTCAACCCAAATAAAAAAAAAATGTTTTTTTTTATCTGCTAGTGTGAAACCAAAATGGTTATTCTTATATACAAAAAATTGCTCTCTAGCTCAAAAACAAAAAACATAAGACCAAAAGTCAATTTCCCAATAAGATTGAAAATAAAAATTCTTGCAAATTCTTTATCGAAGGCGTCGTTCTTTTGTAATAGGTCGTGAAAGATATGACGAATCTTGTTTCCCTCCATAACTTGGTTGCTACCTAGTCCTAAAACGTAACAGCAAAACCCCCAAAGAGAATAATTTTGAACTAAAATGATGAATGATAAAAAACTTATGCTGCTTTGCGGTCAGAAATTTCCTATATTTCAGAGAGTTGACCAAGAAACTGATTATCTGAGAATGGCAATTAAATCCGAACTCAAGATATCAAAATATCAAGGTCTATGGCTCAATGTCTCTTTTTGTTAAATTTTTCAGAAGGAAATTGGAAACACAATATTATAAAGTCAATCTGTGCAAAATAATTTATTTTTGAAAAGAAAGGCTCAGTCACATTGTGAATCCAAAAATCAGTTTTGGATTCACAATGTTTCTGAGCCTTTTCTTTCAAAAATAGGATTTTTTTCACAGATTGACTTTATAATATTGTGTATCTAATTTCCTTCTCAAAACTAAAATAGATTAACCTACTGGAATGTTAAGTTAGAAATGTAATCGAATTGTTTTGAAGCCTCTCGAAAAAAAATTTTTGTGTTAAATCTTCACTTCATGGAACCTATGACTAGTTAAACGTTTAAAACTGAAACGTATTTTTTTTTTACTTATTTCAGAAATGGAAACTTCCTGATGAATGCCTGCAGTGAGAGCCAAAACGTAGAAAATAAAAATGCTTTTTTTAAACTACTTAAATCTTTTTTAATGTTTGTATTTATTAAACTGTAACACAGAAGAAAGAAAGGGTTTTAAGCTTCCAAATTTTTAAAGAATTATGATTCTCGGTTGGCGTAAAGAATATTAATTGTCATTTCCAAATTGGGGCTTGGAAAAGTAAATTTCTGACATGTAAGGGGAATTTTGAAAATATAATTTTAATAATAAATTGAAAGAAGTAAGCGAAAAAATTCTCTGTTCAAGTAAGAATTATAATTTTATTTCGAAACTTCCTTGTTCTAAATCAGAAATATTTAAACCTATTTAAATGTATAAAAATCTTTAAAAGTTGCTTGAAGTCATTCAAATCTTCTGAACACTTTTAAATTCTCGTGGAAAAATCAGCAATTCATTGAAAGAAAACCGGAAATGACCGGGAATTTAAAATCATTCATTGGGTAAAAGTATATAAATTTTCCATTCAAACGATCGAGTACGCCTAGAATTAGAGGATGATGATAATCGTGTTATCAGTTTTAACTAATTTATTAATTTTTTTGTTTTGTTTGAAAGTAGCTCTAATGAAATGTAAATATCTGAGCAGCACAAACTTGATGTCTATAATCTATGAGATAACGAATATGAGATATATTTTATAACATGATGAAAAACTAGAATATTTGTTAGTTAAGTTTTTCATCGAAGCCTTCATTAATACATTAATTAGTTTTTCCTATAATTAGAAAGGATGAGGATTGTTCATACTCTCAGCTTGTCTTTGGCGGTTATCCTTAATTTAATTGGTGAATAGAATAAAATAAAATATCTATAATTTTAAGAAAATTTTTGCAGCTCAACCGAAAACAAAATTTGTACGATTAAGACCACATTCTATTGTAACTCCAACTTTATTCTCAACTTTCATGGCATTTTTACCAAGTCACTACAAATTTGTTATGTATTTATTCCCGAGATATTTTGTTTATACGGAATATGAACCATACGTGCGCAATATCAATTAGTTAAAAAAATTAATTTGAAACCGAAAAAGATGAATTCGCAACCAGAGAAATAAATTTTTGCCAAAATAGATTAATTTTCAATCAAGAATGTTAATTTTTTACCAAATAGATAATGATTCGCGTGAAGAATTGTAATTTCCATTTTCAAACTGGAAATTTTCGTAAAGAATTATGATTTACCTAATTTCTATCAAAGTTTATACAAATTGTGATATCAGTTTTAACGAATTTAGAAATTATGTTTTTCTTCTTGAAACTTACTCTGATGAAATGTAAATATATGAGCAACACAAGGTTGACACGTATTACGCATCAAATAAGTAATATAAGTTATACTATATTATCCGATAAAGAACTAGAATATCCACCAGAAAAATTTCCAATCGAATTCATCATTAATACATGAATTACGTTTTCCTCTAATTAAAAAATATAAAGCTTGTTTCTACTCTCGTTTTATTATTGGTGGTTATCATCAATTTAATTGGTGAATTTGATAATATAATATACTTATATCTACAACTTTACCTAGTCACGCTTACCTTGATTGAGATTCTCCAAATTACTACGAATTTATCCTAAATTTATTCGTATGAAATACATAATATGTGTGTTGAATAAATGGAATTAAAAAGGGTGCCGATTGACAAGGAATGCAGCTTCCATCGAATTAGTTGAATGTTCAATGAACAAACATGCATTCTTAACCAAAAAGATCAATTTTCAACTAAAAAAGAAATAGCTAAATTTTCAGCATAGAGATAAATAAAAGAAACATACATTTTCAGAATAATACTTAAATTTTTAATTAAACTATATAAACTCATAATAAAAATTAGAGTGGTTAGATTCTCAGTTCAAAAAATAATTTTTAAAAAATATGTATATTACCAACCTGCAGTTCCATTTACAACCAAACAGATGAATTTTCAACTTCAATGATGAATCTTGAGCAAAGAAATAGATGTTTGGAAAAAAAGTTTAGAAGAATGTTGCATGTTTAACCAAAAGAGATAAGATATCTACCAGGAGAATAATTTTCATGAAAATAGTTGAATTGTCGACTAATTACGTTTTTTGATAAAAAAGGAAATAATTCAACGAAATAGTTGAATGATCTACCCAAATCAATTAGAAAAAAAAAACAATTTGACCAAAATGAATGACAGTTCAGAAGCAAAAATATGAATCCTCAACAAAAATTACAATGGTATTCTTTTTCACCAAAAACTAAGTTTGAATCCAAATGATTGGAGTTTCTTATGGGGTTCTATTAATTCAGTTTTTATTCAAGCGAAAAACTAGTAAGGCGGGCAAAAAAAGGAATTATTTGAAAATGGAAAAAATGGGGGAATAGAGGTAGGAGTGTAAAATCTGTGAAAGCGAAGACACGAAGAAAACTCTTTCTCCGTCTTTTTTCCTTTGCCAAGCAACTGTCGCTACTAGCCTGATAACATTTATTTTTGGAAACATATTTCTCTCGTTTGAAGTCTTTTCGCGAAATTCTGTTACACTAGTTCATTCACTTGAGTTTATTTCTTTGAAGAGATTTTCTAAATTGGATTCTCTGTTTCTTGTTGCAGAGCTGGGTTTACAGTTCGAACGTTCACCTGATGGCAACTTTACTCCTGGTGTTCCTCGTGGCAGACAGCCTCATTCTCTTGATTTGACTCTTTCTCTTGCTACACCCCATTCGAGCTCTCCGGTCAGGTCTCCTCCTCCTGCGGAATCTTCTCACCGTGCCAGGTCCAGATCTCCTTCTGCCAGTCGTTCTCCTATCCGCCTACATCAATTAAAAATTGAAGAACTTACGTCTGTTCGGCTTATTCCCCATAAGAATCCGAACCGGCGATTCGAAATTCGACGATACACTTTTCCTCGTGATGCACCACTTCAAATAAGAGGAAGATGTAGTGTCCTTG
>JAABKJ010007545.1:185898418-185980411 GCA_011634705.1 Andricus grossulariae | reverse complement strand
ATCCTTCAAAATATTAGTCTAAATAATGAAAGAATTTGGAAATCTATATTTTGAAAACTCAAGAATTGGTAATTATATTTCTTTAAAATTTATACATTTACAAATGAAAATTATAAATGTTCAAATGCTTATAATAGAAAATTCTGCCATTTGCATGATTGGCAATTGAAATTTCATAAATTTGGAAGATTATAATTAAAAAATCTTGACTTATGATCTATAAAATCGTAATAATTAAGGAATTGTTAATTATACACCTTTGAAAATTAAAGAGTTTCCAATTGCGAATCTTCAAAAGAAAGGAGTTTTGAATTGCAAATCTTCAAAATTGTAAAATTTTCCATTGTAAGTCCTAAAAATTCAACTATTCCAAGAAAATGTTCCAAGTTACATACCTTCAAAGTATAATTATTGAAAAATGAATAATTTGGTATTTAAAATTTGTAAGAATCAATCATTTTAATTGCAACTCTTCCCAATTGCTGAGCTTTAAATTGCAAATCTTTCAAAACTTATTATATTTAATCTGCTAATCGTTAAGATTGAAGATTGAATTATAAATCTTCAAAATTTTAGAACTTTGGATTGCAGATCTTTAAAATTAAAGAATTTTTAATTTTTGAAATTTACAATTTAAAAATTATGCAAGTTTCAAATTTTACAAATTAAAATGTTTTTATTTTGATGATTTTTATTCCAAATTTCATTAATTTGGAAAATTGATCTTCAAAATCTTGACAATATATTAATTGTTATTCATAAATCTTTCAAAATTAAAGAGTTTCTACTTGTAAAGATTTAAAATTGAAGAGTTTTAAATTTTAAATTGTTGAAATTCAAAAATTTTGCATTGTATGTCTTTAAAATTAAACTATTCTAACAAATGTTCCAAATTACATACCTTCAAAATGTAATTCTTGAAAATTGAATGATTTGCCATTCCAAATTTTCAACATTAAAGAATTGTCAATTGTAACTTTTCAAAATTACATAACTTTGAATGGGTAATCTTTAAAAATTGAGGAGTATTTATGTGTTTGCAGTCATTTATTCGAATGTTTCATACAAATTCAGACAAGCTTGAAGCATTGGATTTTTCGAAACAGAAAAACACCTAACTCTCCATAAAACCGGCTTGATGTTCTTGGATTATCACAATTGTTAAAATCAAAATAACTTGTTTTTTTTAAATTCTCATCCAGAGAAGGCATTAGATTTGTGTAAAATTTGATCCGCCCGGTTTTTGTCAAATGTCCACGTTTCGAGACCCCCTGAACCCAAAAAGAAAGGTTTTTACGAATGTGTCTGTCTGTCTGTGAGCACGATAACTTTCGAAAGAATTGACTCATTAGATTGGCCTTTGGTATTCTTTCTTGTCTTGTAAATGAAAGGTCAAGTTCCAGAGTTATAGCATTTTAAAAATTCAAAAAAACAAACGAAAATGTAAATTTGAAGCTAAAAAACGCACGATATAAAAAAAGTCTTTACAAAAAAATCGTTGCTTTTTGAGAGCCCTACAAGATGGAGAGAAAAATTATGCACCCGAAAAATATCTACAAATTTGTTATAAATTACTTTTTGATAGGACGCGCAGTTTTATTTTTATCCGTAAAAAAACAACGTTAAAAATTAAAAAATTAAATTTTAAAGGTCATAAATGTCTATTGTAAAAAATATGTAAAATATTTGTATTAATTTATATTTTAAATCAAAGAAAAAAGTATACTTCAATCTAGATTCAGTTAAAAACATTGAATTTAAAATGCCTTATGTGGAAATCTTCCCAATTAGGCCCAATTATTTTACGGGCGCCAGCTTGGGCACAATTGAGCATCTCAGTTTGAAAAAATTGAATAATTAACATTTTTTTCTTATATACTAGGCTAAATTTAATACGACCATACACATGCAATTTATTTTACTGCTGCGAATATTTCATTATTGAGTCAGAGATCTGTTATTTACGTAACATAAAATGGTTAAAAAACGACATGTAGATTAAAAATTACACTCCAGAGTTAAGAAGCACCGGGCAATGAGTAAATTCTTGGATCAATTTCAAAATGGTTCAAGTGATTCAAGTGACAACGGTAGTTTAATAATGTTACAATCATATGTATTATATTTAAATTCTACCTTTTCATGGTTCATGGAACCATGTAACCTGTTACATGGTTTACACATGGTTTTTACATGCCTAAATGATTTATGGAACAATGTAGTTTACGACGATAAAATAGAGGTATGGAACGCAGAATTTTTCGCACCAGTGTTACATTTCTGGTGTTGAAAAGGGAGCTTCTATTCAAAAAATTCAAGTTAACCGTTAAACAAGTCTCAACAATAAAGGCCAAGGTCAAAGTCAATGTCACTATCGTATGCCTCCCTGCAAACCCTACAACTTTTGTCTTGATCTTTTCAGCATAAAACGCTTTCCTGGAAAATTATTGAGGTGCGTCTTTAAAAATAAAACTCTCTTCGTAATATAAATACCTACATTTATGGCTGTCAGTGTGGCCTGCACCATAGTTCAAACCACGATTGTTACGGTGATATATAGCGCATAAATTCAACCAGCAATAACCTATTGCGCACGTCTACAGACCACCATAACCCACTGCGCAAGTCTACAATACATCATAATCCAGTACGCATGCCTACGAGCCACCATGACCTACTGCACATGCCGACGACCTACCAAGGATTACTGCACATATATTTTTGGCTTAACTGGAGCTAATCTCCTCAGGTATCTAGAAAGAAAAATGTTATACACTTTAAAAATTGGCCCTTTTCGAATCCACACATAGTGATATTTAAACCCTAATTACACCACGAAAACCTCATTTTTTACCGGTGTGGTCATTGAGACTTTTGATCACCATGACATGAACTACATTTTCCCTCAATTACAAACAAATTAGCCGCAAGCCAATTTCTGTACAAATTCTGCGAGGTTCCTTCGAAATTTCACATAGATTTTGGATACTTTAATAGAGTTCTAGGAATTCACAAACATTTCCAAATATTTCAAGGATTTCACAAACATTTCAAATATTTCAATATGTGTTAAATTCTTTAAACCAGAAATTGCTGGAGAATCTACCTATCTTTTTACATTTCTGTTTAATATATTCTGTTGTTGTAAATGATGTAAATGAATGAGTATCATATGTAAGCAGATTTCGCCTTTAACTATTCATTAAAGAACGATAATTAGCATCAGTGCGTCAGAGTGGCAAAAGAACGCTCCCGCGAGCTGTCCGCTCTGCTAGCGTACATTTGTTGCATTCCTAGGAAAAATCGATGCGAGGAACGAGAAAGGATGCCACGAGACAAGTCAAAACGGGACGTGAAATACCGAGACAGCAGGTATCTGATCTCGTCTCGTCTCGTTCCTCGGGACTTCTCGGTCGGCGGTAACACTTCTATGACGTCACAATTTTTGACGAAATAAATGTACAAATGGCCATTATATGAATATGAGCTGGAAAGGGGGACTTTATGTTCGCTCCACAGGCCTGAGAAATGACCATATTTATGCATGTATTATATAAAATATAATAAAAATGATAGATATATTATATTAGTATATTCACCAATAGAATTAAAGATCACCGCCAGAGTGAAGATAAAAGTATAGACCATCCTCATTTTCGCAATGTAGAGGAAAAACTGATTAATGCTTCAGTGAATAAGTGGGCCAACTAATGTAACTATAGAATTTTCTATTGCATCATCAGAGTACGAATATATACGTAAGTAGTGGTTATCTCACATATATGTTAGATGACAACGTTATTACTTTTTAAGATTGTCCTTCGAAGATATGAGCATCACATTTTCATCTCAAATGGAAGGCATTGGTTTTAATTGGTTATAAACTATGCATGTAACAAAAAAAATTGGTAAACACGAAAGTTCTTTGAATAATTTAAAACTAGAAAGAAAAGTGAATGTGAAATAAAGAACAAACAATAAGATGATACAATACGTGTCATTTATATTGTTCTCTCCAAATCAAATCAAATATTCTAAAGCACTTGAACACACAAGATTTAAAGAGATGTGTACCTTAGTTTAATTTTAGAATGAAACCACTATAGACTTCATGTTAGTCAAAATCCTGTTGAAACTTAAAAAATTGATTTTTTAAAATAAAACTGCGCTCAGTATGCAAACATATTGAAAACGAAAATCTTTGTGAAAAGGTACCGGGCTATGATCATGTGACTTTTTTGATTTATTAAAAAAAATTTACTTCTTGAAGGTTAAAGTTGAAATTCTTTGTCAAAAATTAATGTTCTTAATTAAAGATCCACGTGTTTGGCTGGAAATCAATCATTTTTTAGTTCATATTTTAACAATCTTGTTTTAAATTTAGATATTTTGTTTTGAATTCTCCTTTTTTGGTAGTAAACTAATATTTTTGATTACAAATTCAAATACACGCTCAAAAGTTTAACTACTTTGTTGAAATTTCATTTCATCCATTGCGAAGTAAATTGTAGTTTTTTAGAATTTCTAACACTACGTGTGTCGATAATTATTCAGCATTATTTTATCTCAGAACTGTTACCCTAATATTCGTTATGGATATTTGTTCTTCAGATCGATTTCTTTGAGACAAGAAAGTACTGATTAATGAGCGACATAGTGAAAGAGATTCGAAAAAACTAGAATTTTCTACATCATTTCTAGAACAAGGAGCAAGTGATAATATTTTTCTAAATAATGAAATTCGTAAATTGTGTAATTAATTCCAGAAAACTATATATTTTAATGATTACTGAACAAAATGTTTTGTTTAAACAAGAATAATTGTTTCCATAATTTTAGATCTAATTAATACACAGTAAAAAAAGGGATCAATTTTGTTGCAGATCATTTTGCTCCAACGATCATTTAACTCTCGAGTTCATAAGGATCTGTCTATTCGGATCATTTTGATCTGCTTTGAGTGTTATTTTTCAGACTTAACAAAATTGCCGCCAATTTTTGGCGCCGACGTCATAACGACATAAACTAAAAGTTTTATCTAAACGCATGCAAGTGACAACTACACTTAACTGGTGATATATTCTAATATCAGATTTTGTTAATATTTTTACTTTTCAAGTACACTGCATGATCAGAAACCATAAAAAGCTCGCATATGAGCTTCAGTACTCCAAGAATGGCGGCCATCTTGGTTTGATTTGATACATGATCCTGAATCAGATCATTGTGATCTCAAAAGTCGATCATTTATCGCGGCCGATCAAAATGCTCTTAATTTCGGTATCATTTTTGTTGCATATAAAAATGATGTTAATTTCGGTATCATTTTGCACAATTTTTTTTACTGTGTATTTGGAAGATGTTATAACCATTCATAGATTATAACATCCGAGTTTTTAGATTTTTAATTATTATAAATTTTGATATTAAAACTATCACTTCGGACAAATAACTTTTGAGAAACAAGGAAGAAATCTGCCTGACCGCGGATTTGAACCGAAGTAATCGTTTCAATAGAAATCTCTAATCAAAATACGTAGAGGACTTCCCTGTAAAAAGGTGGCCATGGAGAACGAGAAAATACCTGCTGATGTCTCGGTGGCTTAATTGGTAAAGCTGTACTCATGGATGGTGGCGTTTCTGGTTGCAATCCGGGCTGAGGCAGATTTTTTTCTTGTTCTTCAAAACTTATTTGTCCGAAGTAATAGTCTTAATATCGAAGTTTATGTTACTTAAAAATGTTTAATCTGGTAAAAAATACTTTAAAAACTTCTAAGTTCATGAATAAAAATAATTAGTGTCTAAAAAATTGAAGTAGCATGAGTTCTGCACAAAACTGCTATTTTTCCTATTTTCGGACATTTTCCACGTACAAAGTTCAAAGTTATTTGGTGAAAATTACTCTTTAAACATTAATTAAGGGCTGCCTAAACATCACAAATGGGTGTTGAGAATGCAATGTGTCCTCGGGTTGGCACGGACACATGTGTATTGCGTTCTACTAGCAAGAGAATTGGTTTATCGTCAGGTAAAACATATATTCGAAATTCGAATCGCTTGGTCCGATTTGTGCGGGGAGTAAGCCGAACATGTCAAAGTTGTTGTAGTGCATACCCAAGTAATTTTTATTTAATTTCAGTCATATTTTGGGTTAGAAATTATTACAATGTCGAAAAACTGTATTTAAAAACGAAACCTCATTTCCGAACCTATTTTACAGGGTGACAAATGGGAAGGTGTGAAAACCAATTGATTACTATTTTTGAACAGGTACATGAACCAAAGAAACGAAATGATGAATAAATATTGGTTTCATTAAGGAGCACAATTGCATGACTTTAAAAGTTTTATATATTTTAGAAACGAACAACTTAAAAATACTGAAAGTTCTTCTGGGGAAATACACTTAATGGTATAGTTTTTCAAAATGTGCACCTTCTGAATTGGCACAGTAACCATGCATTTTTTTAAAACAATTAAACACAGGCTCTCTTACAGTATCAGAAATATCGTGAACCGGTATCTGAATAGTCGCTTTAAGTTGCTTTACGTTTTGAGTGGATGGGCGTAACAAAAAATGTCTTTAATGAAATTTCACAGAAAAACGTCGCGTGGACTGAGATCTGGTGAGTGGGGAGTCCATTCTATACCGCCACCTGCAAATTTGGGGTACCTTAGTCCAAAAGCATGATGTCCGTATCGTTTGAAAATGTACTAAAAAAATTGGTGGGTGACATGCGAGGATGCTCCATCTTGCATAATATAGCGATTCTTCACTAAACTCTTTTCCTTCCCACGAGGGAAGAAGTTTTGTTCGAGAAGTTGCTGATAAATTTCGTCAGAGACGAAGAAACAGCCGCCAAGACAGTGACTTTCAAGGGGTAAAGCGGTTTTGAATGGGCTACATGTGGATTTTCTCTTTCCCGAAAATGAAAATTTTGTTTATTTACGTAGCCATTCGGCCAAAAATGTGCTCCATCGCTAAAAACAATGCGATCTGTATCGATCTCTCCATGACTGAACATTTGAAGCATCTGTTTAGAAAACTTCACCCGCTTGGCTATCGCAGCATGTGTGATAGCATTTGATGTGTAGAGATTTTGAGAGGATGAAGTTTCAAAAAGTTCTTCAGGATTATTCTATGTTTCTCGGTTTAAATGTATTGCCTGCGCTGCTTTACGTATTGAGGAATTAGGGTTATGCTGAAAATATTCCTCCGCCTCTAAAATCTTTTTACATTCTCATCCTGATGAGAAGGTATTGGTTATGTGTAAAATTTGACGATGTCAGTTTCCATCAATTCTCCACGTTTTAAAACCTCATCAGTCAGAAAAAATGATTTTCGCTAAGGTGTCTGTAATCTTTAGTATCGTGTAGGAGTGATAACTTTTGAAAAAATGATTATATTGGATTGAACTTTGGCACGATTTCTAAGGCCTAAAAGAAAGGAAACAGTTTTCTAGTTAATTATTTTGGATAAAAATTCAAAAAGTTAGAGCATTTTCGAAATTTTTGAAAAAAATTTTTTTTAAGAATTGGAAATTGTATGTATTTCTATTGTAGTGCTTAGAAAGTCGAACAACTTATCTCTACAACTTTTTTCGATAGAAAGTAAATTAACAGAGTTATTGCATTTTAAAAATTAAAAAAAAAGAAAATGAAAATTATTAGCCTAACAGCGCACGACATGGAAATAAGTCGGGATAAGAAAAACGTTGCTTCTTGGAAGTTCTACAAGATTATCATAACAATCTTACCCTTTTTACATTCTCATCTCAATGAGAAGGTATTGGTTTTATGTGAAAAATGGCTTTCGCGGATTCAATCAAATGTCGACGTTTTGAGGCCCCCTGAGTCAGAAAAAACGGTTTTTACGAAGGTGTCTGTTCTTCAAAAATCCACATTTTGTTTTTACATTTCTTGAAATCGTTTCTAGTTTTAAATTATTCTTGAAATTTTTTCAACATTTTTAAATATCTTTTAAACTGATTCGAATTTTTCATTAAATTCAGATTCCTTTTCGGCAATTTTGGAAATGTTTTGAAATCTTGTTCAATTTTATTTTAAAATTAATTTGTCAAAATGATATATAATTTAAAATTTCCTCGGAATCTCTACATAACTTTCTTATTCTCTTGTAATCTTTAAAAATTCTTAAAAACCTACTTTTTTCAAAATCTATATTTTGTTTTAAATTTCTTGAAATCGCTCCAGGTTTAAAATTATTAAAAAAATTTTTTTTTAAACTTCTCAATGTCTTTTTAAATAAGTAGAATTTTTCATTTTTTTTTTTCAAAATTCTGCAAAATGAAAAAATTGCCTTAAAATGTTCCAGAAACTTTTCTGACAATTTTGGAAATCTTTTGAAATGTTTAAAAATGTTTTTCAATTTCATCTTAAAAAAAAAATTCAAAATAAAATTTATTTCAATATTCTCAAGAATCTTTAAAAGAACACTTTTTTATTCCCTTGAAACCTTTCAAAACTCTTAAAAAGCTTTTTTTTCGAAATCATAAAAAATCCACATTTTGTTTTTAAATTTCTTGAAATCGTTTCTAGTTTTAAATTATTCTTGAAATTTTTTCAACATTTTTAAATATCTTTTAAACAGATTCGAATTTTTCATTAAATTCAGATTATTTTTCGGCAATTTTGGAAATCTTTTGAAATGTTTTGAAATATTGTTTAATTTTAACTTAAAATTAATTATTATACTATACTACTCTTAGAACTACTACTTCTCCAATATTCAAACACAACGTTAAAACAAAATTTTCAACGTTAAATTTTAGAAAAACAAAAAAAAATTTTTTTTGCAATTAGAGCGATAAAAAAATGGGAAAAAATATTTAAAATATCTACTATATATTCTATCAAAACATAACTCTTACTCAGCCGATTGCAGAAGACCGAATCCCAAAATTGTTAATCTTTATAAAATGAACGACGAATGAATACAAAAAATACATCAGCAGTTGGTGCGGCCGCCATTTCGAATTTTCCAATTTGGAATAGACCTTGTTTTTCAGAAGTAGCTCCTACATTTTTTCCTATATTATTAGCTTTACATTATTATTTCTTGAATACTTGCCGTTTAAAAAACAAATTTTTCAATTTTTCTGAATTTTTCTGCATTTGCTGAAAAATTAAGGTTTGAAAAATTAGTTTTTTGCGAGTCCGATTTATGTCATTGTATGAAGCATTAAATGTCCTACAATTTTGATCCTTACAATATTTTCGTACGAGTTCGCGTTAAAAAGTTATAAGCGCAAAACCCTTCAATTTTGCGTGCTCAAAGCTGTGCTTGCAAGCTGCATCAAAAGCTTCAGCGGAATTTATTCGAGAATTCAGGTAAGTAGTTGGGGATCGATATACTTTCGATTTAGAACATAAAATTGCCGGTGGGACACTTGTCCTGTTTATGTCCTTACTTCCCCGGACTACGAGGTCAGTACCAAATGCGCAGATAAGGTGCCAACGCCAAGTCGAAACAGCCGAACGCTAAGCGTTTAAAATATAAACTTGCTTGAAATACTGACTGTTGTGAGGGCAGAAATAGTGTAGTAGTCCCAAGTAACGATATGTCAAAAGTATTTTTAGCTATAGTGCACTGCTCCAGTCGCCGAGACCGTGATATTTCACATTGAATCTTCCCGAGCCAAGTCTTTCCAGGCTGAATATCCCTTCCCAAAGGACATTTCTTCCCCGGACATCACTTCCCAAAGGAAATGCCCTCCCGGGAAATCTCTTCCCGCGCAAGAAAGTTATAGTCCTCCTTTTAAAGGCGAACTGGGACATCTCTGCCCAAAGGACAAGGCTCCCGGAACATTCCTTCGCACAACGATTCGGGTAAAGGCACTATTGGTCATCCCTTCCCCCATATATACATTCAAACGCTACGGTTCTAATAATATTGGATAAGTTCTCCGGGGAAATCACTTCTCACCTTAAAAAAAAAGGAGATGCTTCAAAGCACCATTGGTCAGGACTTCCCAGGACATGTGTTCCCAGGAAATCACTTCCCACTTCAAAAAAAAACATGAGATGCTTCGAGGCATCATTGGAAAGGTCTTCCCGGGAGATGCCTTCTCCGGAAATCACATTCCACCTTCAAAAAATAGGAGATGCTTCAAGGCACCTTTGGATAGGTCTTCCCGGGACATGTCTTCCCAGGAAATAACTTCTCACTTCCGGCAAAACATAAGATGCATCGAGGCACCATTGGACAAGTCTTCCTGAGACATGCATTCCCAGGAAATCACTTCCCACCTTAAAAAAAATAGAAGATGCTTGGGGGCATCTGTCGAAGACCTATCCAATGTTGCCTTGGAGCATGATCTTTTAAGTTTGGAAAGTGATTTCCTGGGAAGACTTGTCCCGGGAAGACTTGCCCAATGGTGCCTCGAAGCATTTCATATTTTTTTTTTTTTTTTAGAAATGAAAAGTGATCTCCTCGGAAGGCTTGTCCGAAGAATAACTGTTCAATATTACCTCGAAGGATCTCATGTTTTTTTGGAAATGGAATGTGATTGCCTAAAAAGACTTGACCCAGGAAGACCTGTCCAGTGGTGCGTCCAAGCATCTCATGTTTTTTTGGAAGTGGGAAGTGATTCGCTGGGATGGCTTATCCCAGGCACATTTTTCCAATGGTGCCACAAAGCATTCAATGTTTTCTTGAAAGTGGGAAGTGATTTCCTGGGAAAACATGCCCCGGGCACACTTGTACAATGGTGCCACGAAGCATTTCATGTTTTTTTTTTAAGTGGGAGGAGGTTATCTGGAAAGACCTGTCCAACGGTGCCTCGAAGAATCTCATTTTTTTCAAAGTGGGAAGTAATTTCCTAGGAAGACTTGCCCAGAGAATCCCTGTCCAATGGTACATCGAAGCTTCTCCTATTTTTTTAAAGTTGGGATGTGATTTCCTGGGAAAGACATGTCCTAGGACGAGCTGTCCATTGTTGCCTCGAAGCATCTCACATTTTTTTGGAAGTGGGAAATGATTTCCTGGGAACACTTGTCCCGGACATACGTGTCCGATGGTGCCACAAAGCGTTTCATGTTTTTTTTTTAAGTGGGAGGAGGTTACCTGGGAAGACCTGTCCAATGGTGCCTCGAAGCATCTCATGTTTTTTCAAAGTTGGGAAGTGATTTCCTGGGAAAACATATCTCGGGACGAGCTGTCCATTGGTGCTTCGAAGCATCTCACATTTGTTTAGAAGTGGGAAGTGATTTCCTGGAAAGACGTGTCCGGGAAATACATGTCCCAGGAAGACTTGTCCAATGGTGCCTCGAAGCATGTTCTGTTTTTTTGCAAGTGGGAAATGATTTCCTGGGAACACTTGTCCCAGGCATACTTGTCCGATGGTGCCAAGAAGCATTTCATGTTTTTTTTTCAAAGTGGGAAGTGATTACCTGGGAAAAAATGTCCCGGGAAGACCTGTGCAATGGTGCCTCGAAGCATCTCACATTTTTTTGGAAGTGGGCAGTGATTTCCTGGGATAATATGTCCCGGGAAGACCTGTCCAATGGTGCCTCGAAGCATCTCATATTATCTTTGGAAGTGGGAAGTAATTTTCTGGGAAGACTTTTCCGGGAAAGTCCTGTCCAATGGTGCATCGAAGAATCCTATGTTTTATGGAAGTAGGAAGTACTTTAAGCGAGTTAATGTTTTAAACGCTTAGCTTTCGGCTGATTCAAGAAGCGCGCGATATGTATCTTTAAAATAACCGCGCTTTGCTTCAGCTGGACGTTGGCACCTTATCTGCGCTCACTAAAGCATTTTTTGTATTTTAGGCCACATCTCGAGCGCTCAGCGTTCAGTCTTTTAGATCAGCGCGTGTTATAGGTCATTGTAGTAATAACCTCATTTGATACTGATCCCAATGGGGCACCGTTTTTGGAGTTATAGCAGTGCAATTTTATTAAATAAAAATTTTAAGCGCTTAGCATTCGGCAGTTTCTTGATACGCGCAACATATATCATTATCAAACTCGCATTTATTACTGACCTCACTCTGATGTCGTCTCTCCCCTTCCAGTTTATATAGGGATTCATTGTTTTCACGGATTTTCAGCGTTTAGCGCAAAAACTGTGCATAAAAAAAATCTGGATATTTCATTTAGCGCTTCTAACCTACATATTTATCAAGTTTCAGCCAAATCCACTGAAAGCCATTTTCCCATACATTTAGTGCAGGACCCTTTACAAATTACCGAAAATTTCGGTAAATTTAAAGTATCCAAAGATTTTTGGAGAAAATCCAAAAAATTTCAAAATTTCCGGAAATATATGGAAAATTGATAAACTACCGGAAATTTGAGGTATCCATTTTTATCGGTAATTTATGGTAAGTTATCAGTCATTTATGGTAACTTATCACTTTGGGTATGTCCAATCACTATTTATTACTTATAAGCAGTCTGTCAAGCGTCAACTCATAATGAAGTGAGGTTGTGATTCCGGCAGTCCTAGATAGTAATGCTGATTCGAAATGCGCAAGCGCAACAGCTAGAAATAGTAATCTTGCTCAAAGTGTGCAAGCGTAGCAGCTGGGAAAAGTCTTGTTATAACTACTTTTTACCACGGTTTTGGAATTAATCACTTCCGCACGCTATACATGCCTCGAAAAACGAACATTCCGTGACAAGTTCAATTACTTGTTTCTAGCTAGTTCTAAGAAATCTTTTGAGTACCTTGGAAGTTCAATTAATAGAAATACTCGAAAAAAGTATAATGTTCAAGGAAGGAAAAATAGATACATAGCAGTATTTAAAAATGCTGCCTTTCTGGTGATTTTCATTTGTTATTTAGAAGTTCCGGAAATTTTACCTGCATTTTAGAGGCCACCCTTTCGTAGCAATCTTGTTTTTTTCATTACTATTATTAATTGTCAAAGCACTGTTGCATATAATAATGCTAGTCTAATGTAAATTTCTTCTTTTTCAGGATATCAAAGCGATGAAAGAGCTTATAACCCGTGTGAAAGGAACAGAAAGGGTGCCGGTCCTGCTGGTGGCTAATAAACTCGATCTCGAGCACCAGCGTGAAGTTGACACTGCCGAAGGTACCGCCTTAGCGCAGATATGGGGCTGCCCATTTGTCGAAGCTTCCGCTAAAAACCGGACCAACGTCAATGAGATGTTTGCTGAAATCGTGCGCGAAATGAACTTTAGTCCGGAAAAAGAGAAGAAGAGTTACTGCTGTTGCAGCGTTCTCTAATACTTAATCAAAATCCCAAGCCGGGCAGACTGAACGACGCTAGGTAAATAAGGGCAACGCCAGTGGTCCTGCAAACTTTTCTTTTCCCTTCCCCCAGACTCAGCGGGGTCGTGCTGTGAACTCACAAACCTTGCAAGAATAATTTATAACCTATGAACGCTCAGCAAAAAGACTATATTGAAGAGACTGTGAGTCTTGCTTTTCTATCGGAAGACTGCGGCTACCAATCCACAGCCGCGGACATATTTTAATATACATGGATAGTATTATGTGTAATATTATTGTAATATATAACGATAGACGTAAGCAGGCAAGTGGCGAAGCGAATCTGTGGAATAGGACCAATGCGTGTAGGAGAGTCGTGGACTTTGTATCAGTGGTTACGAAGGAGCCCTGCGCTAGTAGTTGTTTATTCTTAATGACAAAACTAACTCGATGTCACTAGCTTTCTGCTCAATTCGATGAACGAAAAAAAAATCAATAAACGAACTGGCGACCATTCGGTCTTAAGTCCATTTTCACCACGAGCCGTCCAGCTAGCTCGTTTTTAGCGCGAACGGTGCGAACTGTGACTGAATAAAGCTTCTTTTTACAAATTTAACATAGACAATTCTCGAGACCATTCTTCTGGTAGCCTCGAAATATTTCAACATTCTAGATTGTCAGCGTTTTTCTTTCTTTCGAAAATCTTGTAAAGTGACAAAAATATCTCTGTATATTTTTTCTATACTGAAAATAGATTTCCAACTTCTATATCTGTTTTTATAGGGTTATATCAACATAATAAAGATGTTGTGATTATTGATCAAGCACAAGTGAAATATTTTACAAGCGACGAGCGATAAGAAATTTAGTTGGAATTACAAGATAATATGTTTAAACAAAAGATGACGTTTCATAGATTTTTTGGTGACTACGAACAAATAAAAGAAACGAGGGTTCTCAAGAACGTTCTTAGGGTATCTTTGAGAAGATCCGGAGAGGTCAAAAATCGGTTTCCTCAGAAGGAAACAAAATATCGACCCGTTAATTGAAGGGTTGCGTACAGAACAATTTATTTCTTGCGATGACCCTAAAATCGCCTTTCCAGGAAGATTCAGGGGACAATAATGCAGTCTCAATACTGCACGCAACCCTTAAATCAATTGTGTGCAATAATAAGAGTGTAAAAACTATTTTCTACGCATATGTATTGGAAGGCCGAGAGCGATAAGGATATCATTTACAGAAAAGAGTAGTTTCCACTTCCGCTGATAAACCGAGTCAAAAAATGTTTTAAAATCATAGACATATTTAGAAATTTAAAATTCTTTTGAATTCAGAGTTTTGTGTAGGTAAATCGGCCTTAAATGTCTACCGTGCACTCTTCCATGCATTTTCAGATACAAAAAATATCTGTATTTTTAATTTGTAACTAGGAAAGCGAAGTGTAAAAAACTGCTCACAAATAATGTTATTAACGTGAAGCCCTTCACGCTAAGTTTGTTGCAATGCGTGCATATCTACAAGTAATACTAGAAATAAAATTGTCGAAGAAAATAACAATGTCAAAAACCATCTTGGCTAAGTGATAAAAGCATTGATTGACTTTTATGGGGTACCGTTGTTCTCCAACTTGGATGCAATTCAGAAATTTGTAAATAGAGACCGATGCATTTCAAGGGCAATAGTTCTCGAGCGATAGTAGTAGGAAGGTGGTTGAATTATTTTCCAAAAAATTATTATATCGATGACGTGGCAATAATATCGTCGTTTTATACGTCCGGGGTATAATTACAATCATTTAATTTTTCTGTTGCAAAAACATCAACTACAAATTCTTTGTCAAGTCCTACTACTAGACGTTTTTAGCCCTCGTCCTTTTTAAAAGGGCATCTTTTAATGAAAACAAATTAACAAAATATTGAGTCTTTCAAAACTAATTGACTTTTGTCAATTCTTGTAGTGCTAGAAAGTTTTGAATGAATCTGTGGGAAATAATGGTGATGGACCGAAAAATAACCATGAAATAAATTAATTTTCATTCGAGGCATATTTGATTTAAAATTACTATAATGAGAAACGAACTAGTTTCAATTTGTTATCTTCATTGTATTGTTTTGCAAGTTTATGTTCTCTTTTATCGAAATAAAACTCATACGGTAAATGAACGAACCTTAAAAATACAAGTAAAGAATTCATTCTTTTAATAAGGTAAATCTCTCCAAACAATTCTAAATAAAATTAATATATAGTGTTCAATACATAAAATTCATCTGTCTGTGTGAATTTAAATAATTTTTGTATCTTTTATTGGCAGTTTCCACAACACTTGGTGCAGCGACGAAGTGTTTTTTTTTTTTTTTTTTTTTTTTTTTTTTTTTTTTTTTTTTTTTTAATTAGCACTGCTGTTGCGCTCTTTGTTCGAAGGTTGATTTCTTTTAATTTCACATTTTAATCCCTACAGACCGAGCATTGCTGTCGTTTTATTTTGTTGCAGATCAATCTCCCAAATATTGTATATTATATTCGAGAACATATTTATATATTTATACAAGAAGATTGTTAGTTAGTAGCCAGTTAGTTTGCTCCAGCCGAAACTGCATAATATTTTTCTAAAAGCACGGTAATGGCGTTAGATTTTGGTAGTAATTATTATTAATTAAAGATCCCTGCATAGGGAGCTATCTGCGATTTGGTAGTCCAAAGAATTGTACCGCAGTTCAGCATATCACCTTAAGGACTAGACTGCTTTTAATATTTTCCTTAATGAATTCCATTATTTTCTACTTACCAAAGCAAGGTATAAAATATGAGTTTGAAAAACAACGAAAGACACGATTTTAGAAAGGATGCTATTTTTCCGAGAACTTGTATAATTAATAATTAGGTAAATAAGGATTTTTTACGCAACTCGGTCACATTGTCTAGAAAACACCATAATTTATATATATATATAAATATATCGGCCTTTCAGTACTACCTGCGTATGATATTGAGTATGAAATATGTTATATTTTTTACAATGTGAAGAATCTGTAAATATTGATAGCGTCAAATTGAATACAATAAAGTAATTATCTCACACTACACGTAAAAGGATGACAGTGTATATCTTTCAGCTAAAAACATGCATTAAAACTTGTATAATAAAGTGAAAACCCTAAAGCAACAATGTTTTAGCACGCCTCGCAAGGATTAATTCGAGTTGATTTGTTTAGAATTTGTTCATTCCGAATTAAAGAATATTTGCGAGAAAAAAAATTAATGACATTGCTGGTAGGGTAAACAGGGGTATCACCGATACCTCCAGGAAAGTTTTTAGAAAAAGAATATTAATTTATGTGTTTATTATCTGGAGACGAATATGACTTCATGTAAAAGGGCAGATTTTTTCTGTTTTCAAACAGTAGCCAGGCCCCCTAAGCTGAAATATATTTCATCGTGACAAAGTGTTGGGCAGATAGTTCAAAGCCCGGTCGCTGAGGCGCTGTATTCGCCATACACAAACAAATTTGGTGTCACCGATGTGCCCATCTAGGCCGCACACAACCTCATTTTGTTAAAAAAATCTTCACATAGGTTATGAACCAATAAACAAAAATTCATAAATATAATTTTGGATGGTGTGGAGAGCAGAAGGTGCATTTTTTAAACCCATAATATAAATGTTGTAGAAAATTAAATGTTCATTTGCCCAATATTGTGGAAAAATTAAGAAAAATATTTTTTGAAAAATAGCACTGACGTTATTATAACCCTTAATCCCTCTCAAAAAATTTCAAAAAGGGGCTGTCGATTTCATCAGTAAATCCATTAATTTTAATTTCATCTCGATTATTATTAACACAAGAGTCAATAACATTAACATGTAAATATATTTGTTAATGGTGTAGAGATAAGGAAGCGCATTTTCTAAAATCCACAATATCAGTTCTCTATAATTAAATACTATAATTTAGCGAAATTGTATCGATATTATACTCAAGATTTTCTTGAATTAACATATATATTCAACAGAATTAATATTGCGGGTTTCACAAAATGCATTCACTGCTCTCCATGACATCGAAAAATATATTAATTAATTATTATTTTTAGTGGTTTATCATCTTTGTGACAGTTGTTAAAAATAATGAGGTCGTGCAGCCTAGCTGTAGATATTGGTGACACGACATTTGTTGTTTGCGTGGGTAGCACATATAGTGCCTCAGCGACAGGGCTTTGAACTATCTGCCGGAAACTTTGGCATGTTGGAATACATTGCAGTTCGTGGGGCCTGACAGTACCTATTAATATCATTATTCTTTATCAAACTCTTGTTATATTTACTTTAAAACAATGTATTCAAATTCAGTGAACGACACCTGTATTTATTTTGAATTTAAAAGAATTTAGAAAGTTTTTGAAAGAAATATTATGGAATTTAGTTACTTTAGGCACTAAAGAATATCATTTTATATAACTATGGGTGTTTTGATAAGAAAAGAGGAAGTTTTCAGCAATACCTTTAATATTGTGTGGTTATGTTCAGTTGTTCATTTCACGACTTTGCCAAATTCATTCTTTGGTGTCAGTGCATTGCTTTTTGAAGTTTGAAAATCCGAACCTAATTAAATAGATACTGAACGTTTCAGGTTTATAGAAAACGATTTTCTAAGAGCGAAGTAAACAAACATCAATAATAAGAACATGGATATCAATAATAATGGTGTGTATAATTCCCTGAAAACTTTTCTGTTGGGTTTCGTTAACTAATAGATGCGCATGTCGTTCACTGGCTTTGAAGGCACGATCAGAGTACTACAAATATATTACATCTACTTGAGTTTTCGAATAATATTTATTTAATTATATTGCTAAATATAATGAACTAACTTAGCTAAAAGTACTATAAGATAGAAATACCTTTTCTTCTAACAAGGAAGTTGCCAGGTAGTTTGTTTTTTGTTTGTATTCATAATTTTTTTAAATAGGGGCCATTAACCTAAACTAAAATTGTGAAATTCCTAGAACCCAATATTTGGCCAATTTCAAGAAAAACGGCTTTAAAATTTTCGCCGCCGGGCTTATGGACTAGAAAAATACATCTTCCAACTGACCAATTTGCTCAGGCGGTAGCGCATCGTGTTTTGTACCCGGAAGATTGTCAGCTCGATTATCGCTGCCTACTTTTTTTCAATTTTTGTTTTGTGTTTTATGTATTGAAACGTTTAAATATTAACTGTTATTTATTTTTTTAAATTATGCAAAAAAAAGAGTTTAAATGCTTTCTTTTAATGAAAAACTCGCTTTTTCCCATGATGTCTTTTTTTCTCAACAAATCTTATTTATCAATTAAATAATTTATTTTTAATGCATAAGCATTTACATTTTTTTAAAAGAGAAGAAAAGTGAATGAAATTGTATTGTAAAGCAATTTTTCGTATGCATTTTCGAAAAAGTAAGTTTTTTCATTCATAGAAAGCATTTAAAATTTTCATTTTGGCATAATTTAAAAGACATTCAAATTAAACTGAAAATTTTCACATTTTCATAAATAAAGTTGGAAAAAAGTGTAGGCAGCGAGAGTCGAGTCCGTAAACTTCCGGCTACAAACCTGACGCGCTACCGCCTGAGCTAGTCTGACAGTTTGTGTTCATGGCTTTTATTTACAAAAGTTATGAATCCAAACAAAAAATAAACTACCTGCTGCTCACCTTGTAAGTTTCACAAGACTTTCAAATTAACGACATCACTCATTTTTACAATTTCAACATGTCCTTCTGTAGGTGGCAATAAAAATCATTAGTTGATGAATAGATTCACTAATATTGTACTGAAAAAATATTGAAATACCACTCACATGAATAATAGAATATGTAGTCATGTAAAAGTATCTATTTAAAACCCCATAATTTTAATAAGTCAATTTTTATTGCATAGTGTCGTTTACTAGGAGGGTATCGGCAATACCCCTGTTTACCCAACATCCTTTATTGTAAATAACAACAACAAAAATGTCACATTCAGAAATAATGTCTAAGGTCTTTTTACTCTGATTACTTATAAACAACATTTGAGTTCTTTCAAAACGCTTCTTACGATTTGATTTGACCAATTACGAAGTGCAATTGAACAAAATACGTATGATTCTAATCGATCACAATCAATTTTAATGCGATTAGAGTTACCAGCACGATAATCTAGTCATAAGGGAACTTTGTTCAATTGAAATGTCTCGCATTGCATGGAAAAGTGCAAAATAAATTAAATCTCAGATAATATGTAATTTGGTTTTTAATGGAGCAAATTAAATTGTATGGTAGATAATGGCATTTTTTTAGATTTTATACTATTCACTGAAATTCATGCATTCTTACTAGAGAGATGATACTGATATGTACAGTTTGTTTTAAAAAGGTGTAACCCACTGAAAATTTCATGGGAACAAAGAGATTGTTCTGAGAGTTAATGATTGGCCATTGTGTACTTGTAACTGGTGCATCTATTTCCATTGTACGCAATATCTTTTTCATACTTTTTTATTGATAGCATTGTATAATGGAATTTTGGCAATATCCCACAAATATAATATAGGAATAGAAACTGATAGCAAGTGTTAATATTTGATTAGATTGTAAACCCACTTTATTTTATTGCAACTTTTGAAATCCAAACGCCGACGCAAAATTACTTTTATTTCAAATCCACGTCTATTAGCTTAAAGCATATACTCTTATTCGTTAGACTATATTTTCCTGATCCTTTTTTTTTTAACGACAAACCGAATATTATTTCCCAATAAAATTTCTTACGTACTACGCCAACTCATGCATTTTTTATATTTAAAAAAACTTTATTATTATAAACGTTAGCGTTAGTCGAGGACTGTCATTTCGACAGTGATGTAAATACTTGTTAAGAAAATTCGTTACAAAGTTGTTTGAAAGGTTTTGTCATTCCATTTGATAAAATAAAAACTATAATTTTATGACTTTGTTATTTATAGCTTTATATAATTGTAAAGATGTAAATTTGCATGGGAACTTTTTATTCAGATTTCATTCTTTTAATGTTACGAGTCAGAAATTTTCAAAAAGGCAAGCTTGAATTACCATGACAAAAAAAAAAGAATTTACAGAGTCTGACTGATAAACAGGCGAAAATAGCAAGTATGTATTGGTATGATAAAGTAATAATAATAAAAAAACACATTTAATAAAACATCGCTTTTTCTTCCATTCTTTGTGGTTTCCTAAAACTTATAAGCTTACGTAAAATGTCTAAGTGAAATTTTATATTATAAATCACTTAGAAAGAGTGGTCATCAAAATCGGTTTGCAAATATATTTTCCGGGTCAACAAAATTAAAAAATGCTAGCTTTTAACTAAAATTGTGTGTATAATTTCAAACAGGCATGCACCTAGAGAAGGCGTAGAGATCGTAAAATACAAATTTAAGAAAAGGATAGACGACGAATCTTATTCTATCATTTTTTTACGCAAAAAGTAACTGTGTAGAAGTTGATCCCGATCCAGAAAAAAATTCGGTGAAATTCTGTCAAATTACCCGCAAAACACGAAAAAAACATGTTTTTCTTCAAAATTATTCATTCGTCGAATTAAAAAATTGTTTAAAGGAAAGTTGTAGATCTCTATGAAATACATATTTTTTGTCTGATTATTTTTTTGTCATTAAAATAATCCTTCTCAAGAAAAGTCGAAAAAGGATGAGAAAAAAATTTCGATATTTTTAAGAGTCGGTGAGAATTTTTTTATTTTTCTTACTACTAGTGGGCTCCATGAAAGAAATAAATCACCATTTTCGACATTTGAAAACCCTAATTGGGTAGATTTTGTTTGTTAACAAAAATCTCACAAAAATTAGATTTAAAAATCTGCCCGCTGCTGGGCAACATTTTCATTGCCCGCTTCACGCTCGGTCTTTGTACTTCCTCTACATTTGTGTGTAGACTTTTTTAACGCAAAAGTCAAACCGCTGAAAACTGTAATATGGTAATTGTGAATTCTCTTTTTTTAAAGCACTCTTTCGGGTTTAAGGCAAAAATACCGGGTCCTTAAAGTACATTATAGTTTTCCTAAGGGCGATTGACGTCAAACAGGAGCGCGAATGGTGATTTATCCGAAAAAATCAACTCTGGCAAGTACAGTCAAACTTGTATTTGAGCCCGATTTTGGTTCTGACCCCTTTTCGCACCGTGGCTCATCTCATCCGAAACCGCCGCGCAGCGTCTGTTCACGGAAGGCTCCAATCCAGTTTCTTCTTCTCAAAGTTCGACTGTAATGCTATCTGGGCACAGGAATACACTCACACTGTCTCCACTGACTCTAAACAAAATTACATGAAAAAATACTTTTCTTGGTTGAAACATGATAAATAATTAGTGTCCCGTCTCATCCCCGCACGTGTCCCGTTCCACCCAGGCCCGAGGTGAGACGGGACAAAAGCACTACTTTTCAATTTGTAATTAATCTTTTTACCACATTTAATTCTTTATGAAATTGAAATATGAAGGTTCGCAGTATTTAAAAAGCAATTTACATTGCAGTATTTCACAACAGATGGCGAGCCAACTTTCACAAAAATAAACATTGACAACTCCCATACTGTTAATACTTTTTTGAGCCCATTCAAGTTGATTTAGTTACAATATAAAATAAATTTTATAATTGAGAAATGTTTACTCTAATAAGGTTTGTGATTGTTGGGAGTTTTGACGCTGACGCTGTTGTTCCGTGTGGTCATTTTTAGTCGGGGTCTGTCGCTCGAACCCTCTTAGCTGCTAATACTCTAGGAGCTGGGTGTAATCCTGTGTGCCGTTCTAGGTCCGTCGGATTTTTTGCTGAATATTGTGCAAAATGGTGTGCTGATTGCGCTAAAGTAGGGTGCCCCCCCCCCCCGAAAAATGGGGGGATTTCGAGATATTCGCGTTCTAATTATTTTTTAGTCCTGTTGTAACTTGAAGTTTTTCGAAAGTTCAAGTGTATGGTCGGCTAGAAAACCGATTTACGAAGATAAATTTTCTCTATAATTTTTTGATTCAATCATTTGTTAACATAAAAAATTAACAATCACGTGGAAAAATGAGGAAAAATAAAATTGTGCTTATTTTGTTAAAATATTGATGGCACAGCGAAAAGCATCTTACAAAAGTTGGACTACTCTCAGAGAAGCATTTTTTTCTAAGAGAAAATTTTTTGATAAAAGTGATCAATTTCGAGAAAACATCGATTAAAGAAATAAAAAAATCTAGAGCCAAAATAGAAAGCGTGGATTACTGGTGAATATACCTGCATTAAAAATTAATTACACGAAATTAGAACTGGATTAAAAATGGGTTTCCTCACATTACAAGTGGATTACGCCGGATCGTAAGTGGATTAATCTCGATTATAAGTGGATGACTCTGGATTATAAGTGGATTACTCCGGATTATAAGTCTGATTATAACTCTGGATTATAAGTGAACTACACTGGATTATAAGTGGATTACACTGGATTATAAGTGGATGACTCTGGATTGTAAGTTAATTCTGATGGATTATAAGTGGATTATTCTGGATTACAAATGGATTTCAACTCTAGATTAAAAGTAGGTTACTCTGGATTATAAGTGGATTACTTTAAATTATAAGTGGATTCTTCTGGATTGTCAGTGGCTTCTTCTGGATTGAGAGTGGATTATGCTGGATTATAAATGGATTACTCTGGATCAAAAGTAGGTAACTCTGGATTCTAAGTGGATTACGCTGGATTATAAGTGGATTGCTATGGATTAAAAGTGGATTACTCTTGATTATAAGTAGATTACTCTTGATTGTAAGTCTGATCATAACTCTGAATTAAAAGTGGATTCTGTAAGTAAGTCTGATCATAACTCTGGATTATAACTGGATTCTGCTGCATTATAAGTGGATTATTCTGGATTATAAATGGATTACTCTGGATTAAAAGTGGGTCACTCTGGATTATAGGTGGATTACTCTGAATTATAAGTGGATCACTCTGTATTATAAGTGGATTGTGCTGGAATATAAGTGGATTATGCTGGAATATAAGTGAATTATTCTGGATTATGAGTGGATTATGCTGGAATATACGTTGATTATGCTGGATTATGAGTGCATTCTTCTGGATTGCGAGTGGATTATTCTGGATTAGAAATGGAGTACTCGGGATTGGAAGTAGGTTACCCTGGATTATAAGTGGATTACACTAGATTAAAAGTAGGTTACTCTGGATTATAAGTGGATCACTCTAGATTATACGTGGATTACTCTGAATTATAAGTGGATTACTCTGAATTATAAGTGGATTCCTATGGATTATAAGTAGATTATGCTAGATTATAAGTGGATTATGCTGCATTATAAGTGAATTACTCTGGATTATAATTGGATTATTCTGAATTAGAAGTGGGTTACTCTGGATTATAAGTCTGATTATAACTCTAGATTATAAGTGGATTACACTAGATTATAAGTGGATTACTCTAGATTATAAATGGATTCTGCTGGATTGAAAGTGGATTATTCTGGTTTATAAATGGATTAATTTGGATTATAAGTGGATTATGCAAGATTATAAGTGGATTATGCTGGATTATAGGTGGATTAATGTAGATTAGAAGTGGGTTACTCTGGAATATAATTGGATTATGCTGGATTATAAATGGATTATGTAGGATTATAAGTGAATTACCCTGGATTATAAAAGATTTATTCTGAATTAAAAGTGGATTGCTCTGGATAATAAGTGGATTACTCTGGATTATAAGTAGAATTATAACTCGAGATTATAAGTGGATCACACTAGATTATAAGTGGATTACTCTACATTATAAGTGGATTACTTTGGATTATAAGTGGATTATTCTGGATTATAAGAGAATTACTCTGAATTATACGTAGATTATTCTGGATAAAAAGTGGGTTACTCTGGATTATAAGTAGGTTACTCTGGTTTATAAGTCTAATTATAACTCTGGATTATACGTGGATTACACTAGATTATGAGTGTATTACTCGGGATTATAAGTGGACTCTCCTGAATTGTAAGTGGATTATCATGGATTACGAATGGATTAATCTGGATTAAAAGTAGGCTACTCTGGATTAAAAGTAGGTTACTCTGGATTATAAGTGGATCTCTCTGTATTACAGGTGTATTACTCTGCAGTATAAGTGGATTACTCTGGATTATAAGTAGATCACTCTGGATTATAAGTGGATTAATCTGGATTAAAAGTAGGTTACCCTGGATTATAATTGGATCTCTCTGTATTACAGGTGTACTACTCTGCAGTATAAGTGGATTACTCTGGATAATGAGTGGATTAATTTGGATTATAAGTGGATTCTGCTAGATTACAAGTGGATTATCCTGGATTATCAATGGATTACTCTGGATTAAAAGTAGGTTATTCTGGATTATAAGTGGATCACTCTGGATTATAAGTGGATTATGTGGATTATAAATGGATTCTGCTAGATTACAAGTTCATTATTCTGGATTATAAATGGATTACTCTGGATTAAAAGTAGGTTACTCTAGATTATAAGTGAATTACTCTGGATTATAAGTGGATTATTCTGAATTGAAAGTGGGTTACTCTGGATTACGAGTGGATTAATTTGGATTATAAGTGGATTCTGCTAGAAGACAAGTGGATTATTCTGGATTAAAAGTAGGTTACTCTGGATTATAAGTGGATCACTCTGGATTATAAGTGGATTATGTGAATTCTGCTAGATTACAAGTTGATTATTCTGGATTATAAATGGATTACTCTGGATTAAAAGTAGGTTACTCTAGATTATAAGTGAATTACTCTGAATTATAAGTTGATTACTCTGGATTATAAGTGGATTATACTGGATTATGAGAGGATTAATTTGGATTATAAGTGGATTCTCCTAGATTACAAGTGGATTATGCTGGATTATAAATGGATTACTCTGGATTAAAAGTAGGTTACTCTGGATTGTAAGTGGATCTGTCTGGATTATAAGTGGATTACGCTGGATTATAAGTGGATTACGCTGGATTATAAGTGGATTACCCTGGATTATAAGTGGATTATGCTGGATCATAAGAGAATTACTTTGAATTATAAGTGGATTAAAAGTGGGTTACTCTGTATTATAATTGCATTACTCCAGAACACTCGGATTTTTCTGAATTACTTAAACTACGTGAATCTGCTTCAATCAGCAAAGTTGAAATTTATTCCAAAAAGTAATACACAAAATTGCATGTCCTTGCTTGTAATTTTATGCCAACATGAATGTAACATGAATTTCCTGACGTATTTCAGAATTTATTAAAAGGAGATAAAACGCGTTGGTTTCCATGCGAGAAGGCGGGACTTGCAAACGTCAAGAAGGCAAAATGAGGAGGACGAGCATGGCACTGACTAGACAATGCAGGAAAAAGAGGAATAACGCTTCTGATGCGCGGGCGCGTTACGCCCACCTACAATCCCCTCATGAAGAACTCAATGCTCTATCAAAATTTAAAACAATTATTCAGGTTCGAAATAAAATCTACTTGCTTATCGATAATTTTATGCACCGAAATTAGAGGATAAAAAAATTTGGAATTCAAAATTAGATTCCCAAACTGACAGAAAAAACTCGGGTTTCTGTTAGAAACAATTTTTGGTACATAATTTAAAACTCTAAGATTTTTCAATCGATTTAAAAGATTTGAAGCTATTTTAAAGGATTTCGAAGATTTCATTGTATTTTTAAAGATTTCAAAAAAGTTGAAAATGATTTCAAAGATTTCGAGGAATATGAGATTTGAGG
Organism: Andricus grossulariae; assembly: GCA_011634705.1. NCBI lineage: Eukaryota > Metazoa > Arthropoda > Insecta > Hymenoptera > Cynipidae > Andricus > Andricus grossulariae. Next base: position 185,954,400 of record JAABKJ010007545.1, on the reverse strand, counting down.
GTATTTTAAAAACACCAAGGATTTTTCAATCGATTTCAATAAATTAAAGGATTTTAAAGAACTTCAAAGATGTCATGGTATTTTTAAGGATCCCGAGAAATTTTAAAGAGATTTAAAATACTTTAAGGGATATCAAAAGAAATTGAAATATTTGAGGGTATTTTGAATTCCAAGATTTTTCAACCGATTTCAATAAATTAAAGGGATTTTGAAGGATTTCAAAGATGACGTGGTATTTTTAAAGATTTCAAGGGATATCAACAGATTTCAAAGTATTTGAAATATTCAAGGATACTTTAACACTTTAAGATTTTTCAATCGATTTCAATAATTTGAAGGTATTTTAAAGGATTTCAGAGATTTTGCGGAATTTTTGAAGATCCCGAGAAATTTCAAAAAAATTTCAAAGATTTCAAGGGATATCAAAAGATTTCAAAAAATCTGAAAAATGTGAGGGTGTTTTAAAAGTCCAACATTTTTCAATCGATTTTAAATTAAAGGATTTTAAAGGGTGTCAAAGATGCCACGGTCTTTTTAAAGATTCCAGGAAATTTCAAGGAAATTTGAAAGATTTTAAAGGATATCAAAAGAATTTGAAATATTTGAGTGTATTTTATATTCCAAGATTTTTCAATCAATTTCAATAAATTAAAGGGATTTTAAAGAATTTCAAAGATTTTATCGTATTGTGAAAGATTTCAAAGAATCTTGAAGATATTTCAAAGTATTTGAAATATTTAAGGGTATTTTAAAACACCAAGATTTATTAATCGATTTCAATAATTTGAAGGTATTTTAAAGGATTTTAAAGATGACATGGTATTTTTAAATATTCCAGGAAACTTTAAAGAGATTTGAAAGACTTTAAGAGATATCAAAAAAATTTGAAATATATAAGGGTATTTTAAATTCCAAGATTTTTCAACCGATTCCAACAAATTAAAGGTATTTTAGAGGATTTTAAAGATTTTACCGTATTTTCAAGGAGTACAAGGAATTATAAAGAGATTTCAAAGAATTTGAGGGATATAAAAAGATTTGAAAGAATTAATTGGAATATTTGAGGGCATTTTAAAAGTACAAAATTTTTCAATCGATTTAAAAATGAAGGAATTTAGAAGGACTTCAAAGATTTTATGGTATTTTAAAAGAATCTAAGGATTATTAAGTAGATTTCAATAAATTGAAGGATTTTAAAGGATTTCATAGATTTTGTCATATTTTTAAAGATTTCGAGGAGTTTCGAAACAATTTCAAAGATTTCAAGGGTTATCAAAAGATTTCAAAGTATTTGAACTATTTGAGGGTATTTAAAAAAGAAGCCAAGGATTTTTCAGTTTTGAAAAAGGTAAAGGAGTTTAAAGGATTTTAAAGATAACATGTGATTTTTGAAGATTCCCACACATTTTTAAGAGATTTAAAGGATTTTAAGTGATATCAAAAGAATTTAAAATATTTGAGGGTATTTTAAATTCCAAGGTTTTTGAACCGATATTAATCAATTAAAGGGATTTTAAAGAATTTCATGGATTTTATCGTATTTTCAAAGATTCCAAGGAATCTTAAAGAGATTTCAAAGATTTCAAGGGTTATCGAAATATTCCAAAGAATTTGAAATATTTGAGGGTATTTTAAATGTCCAATATTTTTCAATCGATTTAACTAATTTGAAGATATTTTAAAGGATTTCAAAGATTTTATGGTATTTTTAAAGATTCCGAAGAATCTTAAAAGGTATAAAAAGATTTTATGGGATATCAAAAGATTTCAAAGAATTTAAAACAGCTAGGGATATATTGAAATAATCCAAGGGGTTTTCAATAGATTTCAACAAATTGAAAGATTTTCAAGGATTTCCAAGATTTTATCGTATTTCTAAATAGACCAAGGAATCTTAAAGAGATTTCAAAAATTTCAAGGGATATCAAAAGATTCAAAAGTATTTCAAATATTTAAAGAAATTTTAAAAGATTTCGAAGATTTCATTGTTTTCCTGGATATTCCAAAGAATTTCAAAACGATTTTAAACATTTCGAGGAACATCAAAAGATTTAAAAGAATTTGAAATATTTGAGGGTATTTTAAATTCCAAGGTTTTTCAACCGATTTCAATGAATTAAAGGGATTTTAAAGGATTTCAACGATTTTATATATTTTTCAAAGATTCCAAAGAATCTTAAAGAGATTTAAAAGATTCCAAGGGATATCAAAAGATTTCAAAGAATTTTAAATATCTAAGGGTATTTTGAATTTCCAAGGATTTTTCAATAGATTTCAATAAATTAAAGGATTTTAAAGGATTTCAGAAATTTTGTAGTATTTTTAAACATTCAAAAAACTGTTTAAGAGATTTAAAAGATGTTAAGGAGTATCAAAAGATTTGAAAGAATTTGAAATATTTGAGGGTATTTTAAAAGTCCAAGATTTTTTAATCGATTTCAAATTAAAGGGGTTTTGAAGGGCTTCAAAGATTTTATGGTATTTTTAAAGATTCTGACAAAATCTTAAAAAGCATAAAAAGATTTCATGGGATATAAAAAGATTTCAAAGTATTTAAAATAGTTAAGGGTAATTTAAAAGTCGATGAGAATTTTTCAATAGATTTCAATAAATTGAAGGATTTTAAAGGATTTCAAAGATAACACGGGATTTTTGAAGATTCCAAAAGATTTTCAAGAGATTTAAAAGATTTTAAAGGATATCAATAGAATTTGAAATATTTTAGGGTATTTTAAATTCCAAGATTTTTCAACCGATTTCAATAAATTAAAGGGATTTTAAAGAATGTCTAAGATTTTATCGTATTTTAAAAGATTCCAAGGAATCTTGAAGAGATTTTAAAGATTTCAAGAGATATCAACAGATTTCAAAGTATTTGAAATATTTGAGGGTATTTTGAAATTCCAAGATTTTTCAAACGATTTCAAATCAAAGGGATTTTGAAGGATTTCAAAGATTTCATGGTATTTTTGATGATTCCGAGGAATCTTCAAAAAAAAAATATTTTAAGGGATATCAAAAGAATTCAAAGATGTTAAAATAGTTAAGGCATTTTAAAAGACTCAAAAGATTTTTCAAACGATTTCAATAAATTAAAGGATTTCAAAGAGTTTGTAGTATTTTTAAAGATTCCAAAAAATGTTTAAGATATTTGAAAGATGTTAAGGGATATCAAAAGATTTAAAAGAATTTGAAATATTTGAGGGTATTTTAAAAGTACAAAATTTTTCAATCGATTTCAAAATGAAGGATTTTTGAAGGATTTCAATGATTTTATCATTTTTTCTAAGATTCCGAGGAATCTTCAAGAGAATAAAAAGATTTTATGGAATATCAAAAGATTTCAAAGAATTCAAACTAATTAAGGTTATTTTAAAAAACTCCAAGGATTTTTCAATAGATTTCAATAAATTGAAGGATTTTAAAGGATTCCACAAATTTTGTGGTATTTTTAAAGATGCCGAGTAATTTGGAAGATATTTTGAAGATTACAAGAGATATCGAAAGATTTTAAAGAATTTGAAACATTTGAGGGTGTTTTAAAAGTCCAATATTTTTCAGTCGATTTCAATAGTTTGAAGATATTGTAAAGGATTTCAAAGATTTCATGGGAAATTAAAGGATTTCAAAGAATTTAAAGTATTTAAGGGTATTTTAAAACTCAAAGAATTTCCATATTTTAATTTATAATTCGGATTAAATAATATTCCACTGGGAACATCACATTTGAACATTGAAAATTTTGAACATCTTTTTGAAATAGGCCTATCTTGAATATTTTCACTTGAAGATACTTCAATTTTTAATGTGTATAATTTAAAATATTTTGATTTTTCATATTTTTTTAAATAGTTCAATTTTGAAGATTCACAATTGAAAATTCTTTAATTTTAAAGATGTAGAAATCAACATTTATAAATTGGTATGATTTTTAAAATTATAAGTCAAGCTTTTAATTCCAAATCTTGCAAATTGAAGAAATTTTGAATAGAAATCATAAAAATTACAGAATTTTTAATCATAAGATTTAACTCTTGCATAATTTTTAATAGTGAATTTTCTAAAATGAAAATTCTTCACTTTTTAATATGTATAGGTACAAATTCTTAAATCTGAATGGTTTTGAAAATGAAAAAGTAAAGCTTTCAAATCTAAATCTTCCAATTTGAAGAAATTTTGAATTTAAATCATTCAAACTACAGAATTTTAATTGTAAAAGATAAAACTTGCATAACATTTAATTATAAATTGTCAAAATCAAAGAGTCTTCAATTTTAACGATTTTCAATTCAGTGATACAATTTCACAGAGTCACAATTAAAAACTCTTAAATTTTAGAAATATATGAATGACAATTCTTAAATTTGGTTGATTTTGTAAATAATAAGGGATATATTTTTTTTGAACATAAATTCTAAGTCGATTTGTTTGTTTTTCATGAAGAATGATTCTCCCGAAAAAATTATCCGACCCAGGTTGCTGATCAATCTCTCTACCGATCACCCCACGTGGAGAGCATCACAAAATTATTATGTGTGGCTCCCCACTTGGGTCCATTAGTATCCAAGGTCTCTGTTTCAGGCTCCATTCACTCTACTCAGATTCTTTTTATAATAGAGTTGTGTAACATAAGACGATCCATCACATTCCTACTTGTTTATGAATTTCATACAATTCTAAAATATTAGACGATCAATCATATTGTCACTTGTTTATGCATCTCATACAGTTCTAAATCATAAGGCGATTATTCACATTACCATTTGTTTCTGAATTTTATACAGCTGTGAAACATAAGCCGATCAATCACATTGTTACTTGTTTCTGAATTGTATGAAGTTCTGAAACATAAAACGATCAATCACATGGTTACTTGTTTGTGAATTGCATATAGTTCAAAAACATTACACGATCACTCACATTGTCATTTATTTCTGAATTGCATACAGTTCTAACACATAAGACGATCACTCACATTGTCATTTGCTTCTGAATTTTATGCAGCTCTCAAACATAAGACGACCACACTCATTGCTATTTGTTTCTGAATTTCATGCAGTTTTAAATCATAAGACGATCAATCACATTGTTAATTATTTCTGAATTTAATGCAGTTCTAAAACATGGGACGAAAAATCACATTTTTACTTGTTCATGCATTTTATACAGTTCTAAAATATAAAACGAAAAATCACATTGTTACTTGTTTATGAATTCCATAGAGTCATAAGACGATCAATCACAATGTTACTTGTTTATGATTTGCATACAATTCTAAAATATTAGACAATCAATCATATTGTCAGTTGTTCATGAACTTCATACATCAGTTCTAAAACATAAAACGGTAACTCACATTTTCATTTTTTTATGAATTTCATACAGTTCTAAAGCATAAGTCGATTAATCACATTACCATTTGTTTCTGAATTTCATACATTTGTGAAACATAAGCCGATCAATCACATTGTTAGGTGTTTAAGCATTTCATACAGTTCCAATAAACATAAGACGATCAATCATATTGTTACATGTTTCTGAATTGTATGAAGTTCTGAAACATAAAACGATTGGTCATATGGTTACTTGTTTGTGAATTTCATACAGTTCTAAAACATAAGACGATCACTAACATTTTCATTTGTTTCTGAATTTTATGCAGTTCTAAATCATGAGACGATCGATCACATTTTTACTTGTTCATGAATTCCATACAGTTGTGAAACATAAGACGATCAATCACATTGTTACATGTTTATGAATTTCATACAATTATAAAATTTTAGACGATCAATCATATTGTCACTCGTTTATGAACTTCATACAGTTCTAAAGCACAAATCGATTAATCACATTATCATTTGTTTCTGAATTTTATACAGTTGTGAAACATAAGCCGATCAATCACATTGTTATTTGTTTAAGCATTTCATACAGTTCCAAAACATAAGACGATCGCTCACATGATCATTTGTTTCTGAATTTTATGCAGTTCTGAAATATAAAACGATCAATCACATTGCTACTTGTTTATGAATTTCATACAGTTCTAAAACATAAGCCGATCAAACACATGTCATTCGTTTCGGGATTTCATGCAGTTCTGAAACAAAAGACGATGACTCTCATTGCTATTTGTTTCTGAATTTCATGCAGTTCTTAATCATAAGATGATCGATCACATTTTTACTTGCTTATGAATTTCATACAGTTTGAAAACATAAGACGAATAATCACATCCTTACTTGTTTCTGAATTTAATGTAGTTCTAAAAAATAAGACGAACAATCACATTGTTACTTGTTTATAAATTGTATACAGTTCCAAAACACAAGACAATCACTCACATTGTCATTTATTTCGAAATTCCATACAGTTCTAAAATATAAGACGAAAAATCACATTGTTACTTGTTTATAAATTCTATACCGTTGTGAAATATAAGACGATCAATCACATTGTTACTTGTTTATGCATTCCATACAGTTGTGAAACATAAGACGATCAATCACATTGTCATTTGTTTCTGAATTTCATGCAGTTCTGTAACGTAATACGATTAATTCAGAAAAAATGAAATGTGAGTGATCGTCTTATGTTTTAGAACTGTATGAAATTAATAAACAAGTGACAATGTGATCGATCGCCTAATGTTTTAGAACTGCCTGAAATTTCGAAACAAATGATAATGTGAGTGATCGTCTTATGTTTCAGAACTGTATGAAATTCATAAACAAGTAGCAATGTGATTGATCGTTTTCTGTTTCAAAACTACATAAAATTAAGAAACAAATGACAATGTGAGTGATCGTCTTATGTTTCAGAACTGCATGAAATTCAGAAATAAATGAAAATGTTAGTGATCGTCTTTTGTTTTAGAACTGTATGAAATTCACAAACAAGTAACAATGTGATTGATCGTCCTATGTTTCAGAACTGCATAAAATTCAGAAACAAGTAACAATGTGATTTATCATCTTATGTTTCATAACTGTGTGAAATTCAGAAACAAATTACAATGTGAGTGATCGTTTTACGTTCTAGAACTGCATGAAATTCAGAAACAAAATAATATGATTGATCGTCTTATGTTACAGAACTGCATGAAATTTATAAACAAATAAAAATGTGATAGATCGCCTGATGTTTCAGAATTTTATGAAATTCTTAAACAAGTAACAAAGTGATTGATCGTGTTATGTTACAGAACTGCATGCAATTCATGAAAAAACGACAATGTGATAGATCGTCTTATGTTTGAGAACTGTATGAAATTCATAAGCAAGTAACAATGTGATTGATCGTCTCATGTTTCAGAACTGCATAAAATTTAGAAACAAGTAAGAATGTGATCGATCGTCTGATGATTTAGAACTACATGAAATTCAGAAACAAATAGCAATGAGAGTGATCGTCTTATGTTTTAGAACTGCATGAAATTGCGAAACAAATGATAATGTGAGTGATCGTCTTATGTTTCATAACTGTGTGGAATTCAGAAACAAATGACAATATGAGTGATCGTTTTACGTTCTAGAACTGCATGAAATTCAGAAACAAGTAATGATGTGATTGATCGTCTTATGTTTTAGAACTGTATGAAATTCATAAACAAGTAGCAATGTGATTGATCGTGTTTTGCTTCAGAAGTGCATAAAATTAAGAAACAAATGGCAATGTGAGTGATCGTCTTATGTTCCAGAACTGTATGAAATTCAGAAATTAATGAAAATTTGAGTGATCGTCTTATGTTTTAGAGAGTGTGAAATTAACAAAAAAGTAACAATGTGATTGATCATTTTATTGTTTAGAACTGCCTTAAATTTAGAAACAAGTAACAATGTGATTTATCGTCTTATGTTTTAGAACTGCATGAAATGCTTAAACAAGTAAGGATGTGATTGATCGTCTTATGTTTCACAACTGTATGAAATTCAGAAACAAATGAAATGTGAGTGATCATCTTATGTTCCGGATAATCATTCTTCATGAAAAAACAAACAAATCGACCTGCAGTTTATGTCAAAAAGTCAAATATATCTTACTTAAATTACAGTGCAGTGAGATTTGAGTACATTTTTCGCACTTTTTTCAGTTTTTTGAAAATATCAAATACATATCGCTAAGGTAAGACAATATTCACAAGCTGCGTTAGAAAACGCGTCGACATGACCTGCAATGAGGGCGGAAAACATTATTCGCTCTTTTAAAAAATTGGTGAACAATTTTTTATTGCAAATTTTAATTGCAAATATTTAATAAACTAGAACTGATAGCAACAAATGGAAACCAGATTCGTGTTCAGTATTGCAAAGTAGTTCGGAAATATGTCGCATTCAGCGAGGACATAGGTCATTTTTGTTGATTATCAATTAAAATAATCAATTTTCAACAACAACAAACTGTATTTTCAACGGATGATATACATTTTCAACTAAAATGATGAATCTTCAAAAAACAAATTATTTTCAAGAAGTAATTGAATATTAAATCAAAGAAGATAACTTCTTAACGAATTATGTAATAGTAGATAGTTCAACCAAAAATGATTTTAATTTCAAACAAAAAACCTATGAATTCCACTAAAGAAGATTGAATAACATTTTTTTTAACAAAATAGTTGAATTTCAACCAAAGAGATGAACCTATAAAAAAATAGTTTTCAACATATTAGTTAAATGTTCCACCAAGGAGATGAATTTTGAACTAAAATGATGAACTTTCAATTGAAAAAATTGATTTTCAACCAAAGAAATTAATTTTCATCTCGGATGATGAATCTTAAAAAAAAATTTGTAACAAAGTGGTTCAACTTTCAACTAAGTAGTTAAATTTTAAAACAAAAAACCTGAATTCCTAATGCAATAGTAGATATTTCAACCAAAAAAAGATTTAATTTTCAGTAAAGAATTTTGCTGTGATATTATATAATAAGTTTCTATTATATTCAATTCAGAAGGGAATACAGGTGTTCTTGGAAGAAAGTTCTTTTTTAGACATGCGGTCAGGTGTGCAGTGGTTCGACTTCTGACCACATTTTTACTCATCTCTTATTGACGTTTTTACTGCACTGCGGTCTAATCCTGACACCCCGTAACTTCCGGCAGTAGAATTTCATGTTATTAGTTATTACCAAACGTAACCTTTTATGGAGACCTTTCAGTTGTAGAATATAAATTTGAGTTATGGCCAGAAGGATTCATTCGCAAATATCGCTCTTAAAAAAAGTAATGCACAGAAAAACTAAGCAACTTTGAAGCAAAATGTGTTATTATGCTACTTGTGCCAGTATTATTTCTGGAAAATAAAAGTGTGTAGTTTCACAATTCGCAATAACAGAGGGATTTACGAAGCATGCGAAAAAAAGATTGTAAATCGGACTTTCGCTTAGTAATTCACGCACTAGTATATACAAATTATTGCAGAACATGCTCAAGAGTTAGAGTTAAACCACACAAACAATTTTAATGACTGTTGCACTCTTATTTTTAATCATATTCTTACCGGAACGAAGACTTCTTGTACTTTTTGTCGTCAAACATTTTTATTTAATTAAATTAATTACGGGGGTCGCCGAAAATTTTGGAAATTCCATCCCTTTTCCCTCTGTGTCACCTGACCAATTTTTTTATTTTCCCTGGTCATTGATATTCAGAATGAAGTTAATCTTGTGAAATTTATGTCAACAAAATCTTTGGTGAACGGAATAAAATAGTATGAAATGAAATTTTCAACAAAATAATTGAATTTTTGATCAACAAAGATGATTGTTTAACAAAGTAGTTTAATTTTGAACAAAAGGATTCATTTTTCTTCAAATGGTAGAGTTCTGAAACAAACGATTGCATTTTCAACCAAATAATTGATTTTTTTTGAAACAGTGGAATTTTCAACAGAAAAAGTTGAATTTTTGATCCAAAAGGACGAATTTTTTGTCCAAACAAAATAGTGGAACCTTCGATAAAAAAGATGAATTTTTGTTTCAATACTGGAATTTTCTACTTACAAAGATAAATTTTGAACCAAATAGTCGAATTTTCAAGAAAAATAAATAAAACTTCAAGCAAAAACAGTTGAATTTTAAATCCGGAAAGTTGAATTACCAACAAAAACATGAATTTTCAACGAAAAATATAATAGTTAATGTTGAATCCAAATATAATAGTTAATATTTCAACAACACAAAAACGAATTTTCACAAAATAGTGAAATGTTCAACCAAATAGTGAAATGTTCAACCAAAGAGTAAAACTTGAATTGAATTTTTAACCAACAAAAATTAATTTTCTACCAAAAGAGACAATTTGATAACAAAACACATGCATTTTTAGACAAATATTTAAGTTTTAACGCAAAAAAGTAATTTTTATCCAAAAAGATTAATTTTCTAGAAAACAGTTAAATTTTAAAAGCTATAGATAATAATTTTCTGAAAGAAAGACGAGTTTTCAACAAAGTAGTAGAACTTTCTACCAAAAAATGTAACTTTTGAAGAAAAAAAATTATTTCTAACAAAAAAATTCAATTTTCAAGAAAAGTGTTGAATTTTTAACCAAATTGTTGAATTTTCGACCAAAAAGATTAATTTTTAAGAAAATACTTTGAATTTTAACAAAATACTTAAATTTTCAACAAAATAGTTTGATTTTTCAATACTGGAATTTTCTACTTACAAAGATTAATTTTGAACCAAATAGTCGAATTTTCAAAAAAAAAAAAAAAACTTCAAGCAAAAACAGTTGAATTTTCAATCCTGAAAGTTGAATTACCAACAAAAACATGAATTTTGAACGAAAAATATAATAGTTAATATTTCAACAACACAAAAACGAATTTTCAAAAAATAGTGAAATGGTCAACCAAAGAGTGAAATGTTCAACCAAAGAGTAAAACTTTCAACGAATCAGTTGAATTTTTAACCAACAAAAATTAATTTTCTACCAAAAAAGACAATTTGATAACAAAACTCATGCATTTTTAGACAAATATTTAAGTTTTAACGCAAAAAAGTAATTTTTATCCAAAAAGATTAATTTTCTAGAAAAGTGTCTACTGTACACGCGGTCGCATGGACGATTCTCGTTTAGTAGAATATACGAAGCGGGAACGTAGTGCCTACTGTGCAGGCGGTCGCATGGACCATTCTCGTTCATTAGAATATACGAAGCGGGAACGTAGTGCCTACTGTGCAGGCGGTCGCATGAGCTATTCTCGTTCATTAAAATATACGAAGCGAGAACGTAGTGCCTACTGTGCATGCGGTCGCATGGACGATTCTCGTTTATGTTATTATGGGATCAGATGGTTGAAGAGGGAGAGGATGAGGCAGAGTAGTTTCTTTTACTAAACGAGCAGGTCCGTACTATAACAGTTCTTTTCGTGTAGGTTTGAATATCCATTTTTCTCCGTGTAACCTTAAAGCCTTAAAGTAATTTGCAATCGATCTGTGGTAACAAATGTACTCATCTGTCTGACAATCTAGCAATTACTATCTGGGAGGAGGGTGTTCTGCTGTCTGGATAAGAAGTTAAGAACCGGTGATTATAAAGGTTCAGGATAGCGGATACCGCCAATCCCTAATTTACTCGCAAAAAGGCTTTATCGTCGAGTGAAAGTACCGGCTTTAAGTACGGTTATCGAATCATCTCTGGTCAAGAGAATTTATCTGAGTGGCGGTTCTTTCTACTTATTTCTCGAACTCGACTTCTTTCATCATACTCAGCCAATTCTGCATATTGTTTGCTCAGCTACTAAAAAAAATGCACGATTGATTTCAGTGGAATGTGCGGAATGTGGGCCAAAGAAACGCTTATGGACAAATTGATTTTTAAAAGATAATTCCTGTTCGAATTAAACTCCTTTCTTTTAAATAAAATATCATAAACTTCCGCATCAAACTATCATATCCGATTTAAAAAAAAAAGTTATTTATTTTTATCTAATAACAAAAACAGGAATTACCGCGAAAAAGAAGCTTAAAACAAGAAAAATAAAAAATATAAATTTTTAATCCAGAAACGAATTTTGAAAAAAAAATAGTTGAATTTTCAAGCCGAAAAGATGTCTAACCAAATAGTGAAGTTTTTAACAAGAAACCTGAATTTTTAAGTTTCGAAGATGAATTTTTTATTTAAAGAGACGAATTTTTAAAAAAATGTTGAGTCCACTGCCAAATAAATGAATTTTTAACAAATAAGAATAATTTTGTGCCCAAAAAGACGCATTTCCAATTAAAGAGTAAAGTTTTCAAGCTAAAAAGTAGAATCTTTGTGAAAATTTTTAAATCGAAAATAATGTGTTAGGAACAATGAAATAAATTTTTCAATAAAGAAAGAAGAATTTATGAAAAAATGAGGAAATTAGAAATAGTTGAACTTGTACACCCCCCTTCCCCCTCCCCAAAAAAAAGGAATATTCAGCCAGTTGTATTCAACCAAAAAAGACAAATTTTTAACAAAATAGTTGAATTCTCAACCAAATAGATGAATTTTCAACAAAGAACATTAATTTAGAAAAGGACGAATTTTTAATAAAACAGTTCAATTTTGAACCAAGAAGATCAATACAATATGATCTTAATATTTTTTTTCTACATGGTCGATAATCAATATTTTGCGAATATTGATTATTAACTTTTTTAAGTTGTGAAAAAAATCTCTCTAGCTCCTCTGGGATTTGAACACCAGATCTTTCAGATTTCCGGTCTGATGCTTTAAAGTATCAGACCGGAAATCTAAAAGATTGATTATCAATTTTTTTAAGTTGTGAAAAAAATCTCTCTAGCTCCGCTGGGATTTGAACACCAGATCTGTCAGATTTCCGATCTGATGCTTGAAACTCTTTAAAGCAGAGAGTTTTTTTTCACAACTTTAAAAAATTAATAATCAATATTCACGAAATATTGATTATCGACCATGTAGACAAAAAACATTAACATCATATTATTTAAATTATTCACTGGTCCAAAAACTAACATCAAGTAACAAGAAGATTAATTTTCTACCACAAGGAGAATTTTCAATAATAAAAGAATGTCCTACCTAATAGTTGAATTTCCAAATAAATTTTTTGATTTTTAACTAAATGGCTATTATTTTCAAGCAACAAAGATACATTTTTGACAAGGAAGATCAATTTTATATCAAAAGACGAATTTTCACCAAAATAAATTTTCAACCAAATAGTTGAATTTTCTACCAAAGAAGATAAGTTTACAAGCAAATATGCAATAAATGAATTTATTTACAATATAATTAATGCTTTTGACGCAAAAGTCGAATTTTTTAGAAAAAAGTCTACTTTTTAACCGCGAAAGAAGAATTTTCAACAAGAAAGTTTTTTTTTTAACAAGAGACATGAATTTTCGAAAAAATAGTAGAATTTTCAACAAACTAGATTATTTTCTACCCAAAAAGAAGAATTTTGATAAAAATGCATGAATTTTCTACCAAATAGTTTAATTTTCAACTTATAAACGGAAAATTCGCAAACAAAAAGAGACACATTTTCTACTAAGATAATTGGATTTCCAACCCAAAAATATGAATTATCAACAAAAAATTTAATCGACGACCAAATCTTTGAGCGTTCAAGTAAAAGGATGATTCTTCAACCAACAAAAAAAATTTTTAAATAAAAAAATTTTTTTCCAGATATTGAATAATTAAATTTTCAGTTAAAAACATAATTTTTTACTGAACATAAAAGGAATTTTTCGCAAAATAGTTCAATTTTCAACCAAAGAGATGAACTTTCAACTAAAAAAATTAATTTTCAACAAAGGAGTTCATCTTTGAAACAAGAAGTTGAATTTTTGACCAAAAAAAATATCCAGTCTGTTCAAATGAATAAAAAGTGAAAAATGAACATTAAAAACAAAGAATTTTTTTCTGATCATCTCGACATTGTTTAAAATAATTTTTAACGTAAACCATCCAGAATAGATTTTCACAAGACAAAGTATAACTATACGAATTTGTAAAATCAAAGTCGGCCAAGTAATTTGGGAAAAAATATTTATGAGAGAATATATAAAGAAACTTTTTTATAAAATGACCTACAGAAAACTTTTGATGGAATTTGAACAAAAAAGTATAGAGTGTGTGGTACTGCGGCTGTAGGAAGAATGTCTGGTGATGCGTAGTGGAATGGTGAAACCAAGCAGTCGCCCAAGAGAAGAAAGAAGCGTATAAAAGAAAGTTGAATATCAGCGGCCTTAGCGACGAGGAGAGGAACAGACGTGAAAATGGTTACAGACACAAAAAGAGGAAAGTTAGACTACTATTGAAGGAAATTAAATACAAAATCAAAACAGAAGAGAAGAAAATGAAAAAAGGTTTTGAGGGAATCAAGAAACTGTTTTACAAATGGGCGTTGAGCAGTATAAAGGAAAGTAGAAGTATAGAGTTAGTCAGCATGAGAAATAGCAAGGGTACGTGAGTCAGCTCTCGCAGATAATAAGGTTGACAAATCGACACACAGAATTAAGAATTGAGGTTCAGGTAAAGGGCAGTGAAATTTGTGTGCATAACAGAACTGACAAGAATTTAAAATTTGTCAATATAAAATGTTTGTATTACATTTTCAATTGTAATAATTAACTTTCAACAAAGAAAAAAGGGAATTTTCAAGAAAATAGTTACACTTTCAACCAAACTGATGAATCTTCGATTAAAAAATGAATTCTCGACAAAAAATGTAATAGTTGATATCTCCACCAAACAATATTTTAAGTTCCAATGAAAAACTGTTAAATTAGACGAAAGAATACAAATTTTTAATAAAAGAGTTAAATTTTCAACCAAGAAATATTTTTCAATCAAGAAAGAAAAAAAATCTCATCCAAAATCTTGATTTTTCGGGTCATAAAGACCAATTTTTCAAAATATAAAGTTGAATATACAGCCCAAAAATATACATTTTCTACCATAATAATTGAATTTTCCACGACAAAGGAAGAGTTTTGGCTGAAAATTGATGTATTTTGTTGAAAATTCGCCTTTTTGGTAGGACATTAATCTTCCTAGTAGTTAAATTCTTTTTTTTGCAAATTCAACTTTTGTGTTGAAAATTCATATTTTTGGTAAAAAATTCGGCTTTTTGATTTAAAATAAAACCATTTTTATAAAAACATACCTAACTAGATGAAAATCGCACTATTTTATCGAAAATTAACTTTTTTGTTAAATAATTATGTGGGTGGGTGGGGGGTTGAATACAAAACTACTTTTGTCAACAAGGGGTGGGGGCTTAAAAAATGACTCCTTGCAATCTTGCAATTTCGAAGCGACTGAAATGTGTGGTACTGCAGTTGGAGGAAGTATGTCTGGTAATCACCGACCTTAGCGATGAGGAGAGAAACAGACTTGAAAACGAATACAGCAACAAAAAAAGGAAAATAAAAACTAATAGTCAAGGAAAGTAAAGATAAAATCAAACCAGAAGAGAAGAAAATGCATAACAATTTTCAAGGAAGCAAGAAACTGTTTTATAAATGAGCGTTGAGCAATATGAAGGGAGGTAGAAGTACAGAGTTAGTCAGCATGAGAAATAGCAAGGGTGAAATGCTATATGATACAGACGGGATACTGGACAGTGATGGTACGTGGGTTAGCTTTTGCAGATAGTAATAATCGATTTAGCAACCTTATCATCTACGAAAGATAACCCGCGTACCCTCACTGTCCAGTATCCCGTCTGTTTCATATAGCGTTTCACTCTTGCTATTTCTCATGCTGACTAACTCTGTACTTCTACCTCCCTTCATATTGCTCAATGCCCATTTGTAAAACAGTTTCTTGCTTGAAGGGCAGTGACAAAGAATATCACATTTGTGTGCATAACAGAACTGACAAGAAATCAAAATTTGTCAATATAAAACTGATGATTTTTTAAATCTTTTTGATAGTTGTAGTATTTATTCTATCATCAAATACATTTGCAGGATTGTAAAGGTGCAATATAAGAAAACTGTGAAAAATGGTCACCTAAATAATTGTAATTTGCAGAATCTGATAGCCCTAAATGAATAGAATACTTTTACCAGCAGCCAATTATAGGCCGGGCCCGTTCGAGAAGATTGCCACTTGGCAGAGTTTTTTTTGGTCGTCGCCATCTCGCCTCTCAAACCCCACCCACAAGTAAAGCGGAAAGTCCAATTAGAGTGGACTACCCGTCCGAGATAATTGGCAAACACTGGTGTGAGGACGTAACTCAATCGGTAGCCTCTGCACACCTAGCAAAAATAAAAATCACACACACTCCCTAAAATAATAATTTGATAATAACCTAATTTTTTAATTTTCAATTTATTTATTTATTCTTTTTAATTTATTTAATTAATTTAATAATAATAATAATTTTGTGATTTAATTAATAAAAATTTTGTCCAAAGTTTTATGCATGTCGCCTGGAAATTTGTTTGAATCCACACAAAAAAACCCACTTTTTTTATTTGAAAAAAAAAGATAAGTTTAACACGTATTTCCCATAAAAAATACGGTTTTGTACATTTTATTCCAAATCGCCAATATTAGACGAATCGAGTTGAAACTAAACATTTCTCTTCACAATTAGCTACAGAATACTAAAAAAATATTAATTTTCAAATATCACCCCCATAAGTCTGTTTTAGAGTCCTAAAAAAACCCCATAAGTGAAAAAATGGGTTTTGCGAGTTTTTGACGCTAATTATGATTTTTTTGCGATTTTTTAAATGTGAATTTTCAATTAGAATGAGGTAACAGTTAATTAATTCTAACAAACGCAATTGTCTCAACAATTAATTATCATTATTAATAATACTATCGTTGAATAATGCTACAAATTTCGAATTTTTTTGAAAATTTTCAACTTTTCGTCCACTTTTCTCATGAATTGAATATAATTGTTTAAACAAATTATTATTGTCTATAGCTATTTTCTTCTATATTATTCCTAGATAGTTGCCATTTTTGCTGGCATTTTTAACTTTTTGTCAACTTTTTAATTAAAGTAAATTAATAATTAATTCGAGTCAACAAAAATAATTGTTCAAAGAATTTATTAATAATGTTAATAACATTCTCTTTGCCTAATCGTAGAAAGATGCGGCTTTTTTTGAAATTTTTAACTATTTGTCCATTTTTCACTTCAAGTGACTTCATAATTAATTAAATTCAGCAAAACTGATTGTTTAAACAAATTATTATTTATAACTATCTTCTCTTGGATAAGTGCTAGAATGTTGCGGTTTTATCTGAGATTTTGAACTTTGCTTTACGTTTTTAGTTATGAAAAATAATAAATAAACATTAGAGAGAATCATATTTTAAACAATCCTCCGACCTACTCCTAATTAATCCATTCTTTTTTTGAACATTAGAAAAAAAGAGGAAAAATAGTTCACTTAAAAATAGTTAGTAATAAACAATAATCAATTGATAAAATAAGTGTGTTAACTTTCATTATTTATTAATTTACTAAGTAACAAGTGGGAAAAAGTTTGAAATTTCAGAAGAAACCGCAACTTTCCAGAATTATTTAAATTGAATATTATTTCTAGTAATAATAAATTGTTCAGACAATAATTTTGTTAACTTAGATCAATTATTTAACTCATTCTGATTTAAAATTGGGTAGAAAGTGAAAAATTCGTGAAAAAGCTGAAATTTTCTAGCATCATTCTGAGAGAATATTATTAAAAATGATAATAGATTGTTTGAACAATTATTTTGGTTGACTTTAATTAAATATCACTTAAATCTAATCAAAAATTAAACAATAATTGGAAAAGTTTTAAAAAAACTCGGACTTTCTATCTCTATTCTAAGATAAAATTGCTAAAAAGAATAATAAATTGTTTAAACAAATTATGTAAACATCTTTTTATCAGTGGAAGCTAGTGTTTTGTATATTAGATAAAATCAGCTTTAAAAAACAGCAAAAAAATTATAATTAACGCCAAAAACTCGCAAAACCCATTTTTTCACTTATGGGGCTTTTTGATATCCTATAAAACAGACAGGATACTTTTTGATGAAACTGTTTAATTCGGAAAAAAGTAGATAAGGTTTTAACGAAATAATTGAATTTTTAGCCAAAAAAATTGATTTTTTACCAAAATAGACGAGTCTTCAATAAAATACATGAATTTGCAACAAAAAATGGAATAGTTACATTTTCAATTAATTAGATTCATTTATTTACAAAAAGAAAATAATTTTCGAAAGAATAGTTAACCTTTCAACTGAAGAGAATTTTCAGCTAAAATGATCAATCTTAAATAAAAAAATAACTTTTTACCAAAATTGTTGAATTTTCTGCAAATAAATTAATTTTACATCACAAGAGATGAACTCTCAACAAAAAATGTAATCGTTAATATTTCGACGAACAAATATTTTAATTCTGAATAAAAGCAATTGAAACCAAACAAAAAAGACAATTTTTCAACAAAATAGCTGAATCCTCAACTGAAAAGAAAAATTTGCAACACATTTAATTAGGTTTCAACTAAATAGTTCAAATTTCAAACAAACAAAAAAAGATTAATTTTTAACCAAATAGTTGAATTATGAAATTATTTGACTAAAAAATTAGTTTTCAAGCAAAAGTGAATGAATTTTCAACAAAAAAGTTAACTTTTCGATTGAAAACACAAATTTGTAACAACGCTGTTGCCTTTTCAACCAAAGAGGATACTTTTTAACAAAATTGTTTAATTTTCAAGAGAGAAGATTAGTTTTCAACCAAATAGTTAAATTTCCAATAAAAAAATTTGTTTTAACAAATAATGAAACTGTTGCATTTTCAGTTAAAAATGAATTTTGAACAACAACAAAAAAACACATTTTCAAAAAAGCCGTTAACTTTTGAACTAAAGTGATGAAATGTGCATCATTAAGCACAAAATTAATTTTCAACAATGTAGTTCGATTTCCAATCAAGCAGTTGAATTTTTGACATAAAAAATAATGAATTTTCAACCAAATAGTTTAATTTTTCAAGAAAATAATGTCTTCTTTTGCAAAATTGTAAATGGATTTGGAATTGAATTTTTGTTCAAATAATTGAATTTTCATCCGGACAAATCATTTTGCCACTGAAAAAGACGTAATTTCAATAACCGACAAGAATTTTGAGCCGAGTCGTTCAGTTTTTAAAAAGAAAAAATAAATTTTCAACCAAATATTTAAATTTACAAATTTAAAAAAATAAATTTTCTAATCAAAAATAGAATTTTTATATTTTTAATTTTAAAAAGTTAGGTTTTACAAAAAAAAAAAAATTCAAGAAAATCGTTAAGTTTTCAACAATGTACATTATTTCATGGGATTACAAAGTATAACATGGGATTGCATTAAGATTACAAAGGAATGTTAAGGGATTGCAGGGAATTTTACATGAGATGACATTTATGTCGCATAAGATTACAAGGAATGTTGAAGGATTGCGTGTACTACGTGGGAATACATGGGATTACAAATGATAAAATGGGATTGCATCAAAATTAATAGGGAATGCCAAGATATTGGATTGGATTAAAAGGATTACAAGGGAATAGCAAGAGATTGTATGATACTACAAGGAATTACATGGGATTGAAGAGGATTACATGCGATGGCATTCATATTGCATGGGATGACATAAAATTTTAAAGATTTGCATGGTACTACCTGGGAATACATGGGATTGTATGGGACTTCATCAAAATTGCATGGAATTGTATCCAAATTTAATGGGATTGCATCCAAATTTAATGGGATTGAATATTATTGTAAATTATTTCATGGGATTACAAATGATAAAATGGGATTGCATCAAAATTAATAGGGAATTCCAAGATATTGGATTGGATTAAAAGGATTACAAGGGAATAGCAATAGATTGTATGATACTACAAGGAATTACATGGGATTGAAGAGGATTACATGCGATGGCATTCAAATTGCATGGGATGACATAAAATTTTAAAGGTTTGCATAGTACTACCTGGGAATGCATGGGATTGTATGGGACTTTATCAAAATTGCACGGAATTGTATCCAAATCTAATGGGATTGCATCCAAATTTAATGGGATTGAATATTATTTCAAATTATTTCATGGGATTACAAATGATGAAATGGGATTGCATCAAAATTAATAGGGAATGTCAAGATATTGGATTGGATTGAAAGGATTACAAGGAATGGCAAGACATTGCATAGTACTACAAGGAATTACATGGGATTGAAGAGGATGACATGCGATGGCATTCATATTGCATGGGATTACATAGAATTTTGAAGGTTTGCATGGTACTACCTGGGAATACATGGAATTTTATGGGACCGCATCAAAATTGCATGGGATTGCATTCAAATTTAATGGGATTACATCCAAATTTAATGGGATTGAATATTATTTTTAATTATTTCATGGGATTACAAATGATAAAGTGGGATTGAATCAAAATTAATAGGAAATGTCAAAATATGGGATTGGATTGAAAGGATTACAAGGGAATGGCAAGACATTGGATAGTACTACAAGGAATTACATGGAATTGAAGAGGAGAACATGCGATGGCGTTCATATTGCATGCGATTACATGGAATTTTAAAGGTTTGCATGGTACTACCTGGGAATACATGGGATTGTATGGGACTGCATCAAAATTACATGGGATTGCATCCAAATTTAATGGGATTGAATATTATTTCAAATGATTTCATGGGATTATAAATTATAAAATGGGATCGCATCAAGATTAATAGGGAATGTCAAAATATTGCATTGTATTAAAAGGACTATAAGGGAATGACAAGAGATTGCATAGTACTAAAAGTAATTGCATGTAATTGCAAAGGATTACATGAGATGGCATTCAAATTGCATGAGATTACAAGAAATTTTGAAGGATTGTATGGAATTTGCATCCAAATTTAGTGGGATTAAAAGTTATTTTGAATGATTTCATGGGATTTAAAATGATAACATGGGATTACATCAAGATTACAGGGGAATGTCGAGAGATTGCATGTGATTACAAGGATTACAAGGAAAAAGCAAGAGATTGCATAGTACAACAAAGAATTATATGGGATTACAGACGATCACATGGGATAACATCTATATTGCATGGAATTATGAGGAATTTTGAAGGATTGGATGGTACCATGTGGGAATACATGGGATTGCATGGATTATATCGAATTTGCATGGTATTGCATCAAAATTTAATGGGAATGAAAGTTATTGAAATTGATTTCATGGGATTACAAAGAATAACATGGGATTGCATCGAGATCAGGGGGGAATATCGAGGGACTGCATGGGATTACAGAGGATTACATGGGATTGCATAAAAATTACAAGGGAATAGCAAGAGATTGTATAATACTACAAGGATTACATTATATTGCAGAGGATCACATGCGATGGCATTCATATTGCATCGGATTACGAGGAATTTTGAAGGATTACATTATACCACTACGTGGGAATACATGGGATTGCATCAAAGTTTAATGGGATTACAAGTTATTGTAAATAATTTAATGGGATTATAAAGGATACCATGGGATTGCATCGATATTACAAGTGTCTGTCAAGAGACTGCTTTGGATTACAAAGGGTCACACGGGATTGCATTAAAATTACAAGAGAATAGCAAGAGATTGCATGATACTACAAGGAAATACATGGGATTGCAGAGAATCACATGCGATGGCATTCATATTGCATGGGATCATTAGGAATTTTGAGGGATTGCACTATACGACTACGTGGGATTACATGGGATTGTATGAAAATTTAATGGGATTAAAAGTTATTGTCAATGACTTCATGGGATTATAAAGGATAACATGGTATTGCATCGAGATTACAAGAGAATTTTAAGAGACTGAAAGGAATTAAAAAGGATTACATAGGATTGCATTGAAGTTACAAGGACATAGCAAGAGATTGTATGATACTACAAGGAATTACATGGGATTACACAGGATCACATGCGATGGCATTCATATTGCATGGGATTACTAGGAATTTTCAGGGATTACGTTATACTACTACGTGGGATGACATGGGATTTCATTAAAATTTAATGGGATTACAAGTTCTTGTAAATGACTTTATTGGATTACAAAGGGTAACATGGGATCGCGTAGAGATAACAAGGGACTGTAAAGAGACTGCATGTGATTACAGACGATTACATGGGATTGCATTGAAATACAAGGAAATAGAAAGAGATTGCATGACACTACAAGGAATTGCATGGTATTGCAGAGGATTAAATGCGACGGCATTCATATTGCATGGGATTACAAGGAATTTTGAAGGATCACATTATACTACTACGTGGGAATACATGGGATTGCATGTGATTGCATCCAAAGTTAATGGGATTGAAAGTTATTGTAAATGATTTGATGGGATTACAAATGATAATATGGGATAACATCAAGATTACAAGGGAAAGTCAAGAGACTGCATGAGATTA
Organism: Andricus grossulariae; assembly: GCA_011634705.1. Lineage (NCBI taxonomy): Eukaryota > Metazoa > Arthropoda > Insecta > Hymenoptera > Cynipidae > Andricus > Andricus grossulariae. The sequence continues at coordinate 185,931,932 of JAABKJ010007545.1, read as the reverse complement.
CAAAGGATTACATGGGATTGCATAAAAATCACAAGGGAGTAACGAGAGATTGTATAATACAACAAGGAATTACATGGGATTGCAGAGGACCACATGCGATGGCATTCATATTGCATCGGACTGCAAGGAATTTTCAGGTATTACGTTATACTACTACGTGGAAATACATGAGATTGCATTAAAATTTAATGGCATGAAAGTTATTGCAAATGACTTCATGGGATTACAAAGGATAACACATGGGATTGCATCGAGATTTCAAGGGACTGTAAAAAGACTGCATAGGATCACAGAGGATTGCTTTAAAATCACAAGGAAATAACAAGAGATTGTATGATACTACAAGGAATTACATGAGATTGCAGAGGATCACATGTGATGGCATTCATGTTATATGGTAGTACGTGGAAATACATGGGATTGCACGGGATTACATCAAAATTGCTTGCGATTGCATTCGAATTCAATAAAATTACATTTCATTGTGAATGATTTCATGGGATTACAAAGGGTAACATGTAATGACATCGAGATTACAAGGAAATTCCAAGAGACTGTATGGGATTACAAAAGATTACATGGAATTGCATTAAACTCACAAGAGAATAGCAAGATATTGCATGATACTACAAGGAATTACATGGGATTGCAGAGGATTACATGAGTGGGCATTCATATTGCATAGGATTACAAGGAATGTTGAAGGATTACATTATATTACTACGTGGGAATACATGGGATTACATCAAAATTGTATGGGATTGCATTACAATGTGATGGAATTGAAAGTTATTGTAAATTTCTTCATGGGATTACAAAGGATAACATGGGATTGCATCGAGATTACAAGAGAATGTCAAGAGATTGCATGAAATTCAAAAGGATTGCATTAAAGTCACAAGGAAATAGCAAGAGATTGTATGATACTACAAGGAATTACATGCGATTGCAGAGGATTACATGCGTGGGCGTTCATATTGTATGAGACTACAAGGCATTTTGAAGGATTACATTATACTTCTACGTAGGAATGCATGGGATTGCATCAAAATTGTATGGGATTGCATTAAAATTCAATGGGATTGAAAGTTATTGTGCATTTCTTCATGAGATTATAAAGGAGAACATGAGATAACATCTAAATTACAAGGGAATGTCAAGAGACTGCATGGGATTCAAAAGGATTGCATTAGAGTTAGAATTAAATAGCAAGAGATTGTATGATACTACAAGGAATTACATGGGATTGCAGAGAATTACATGCGTGGGCATTCATATTGCATAGGATTACAAGGAATGTTGAAGGATTACATTATATTACTACGGGGGAATACATGGGATTGCATCAAAATTGTATGGGATTGCATTAAAATTCAATGGGATTGAAAGTTATTGTGAATTTCTTCATGAGATTATAAAGGAGAACATGAGATTACATCTAAATTACAAGGGAATGTCAAGAGACTGCATGGGATTCAAAAGGATTGCATTAGAGTTAGAAGTGAATAGCAAGAGATTGTATGATACTACAAGGAATTACATGGGATTGCAGAGGATTGCATGCGTGGGCATTCACATTGCATAGGATTACAAGGAATGTTGAAGGATTACATTATACTTCTACGTGGGAATGCATGGGATTGCATCAAAATTGTATGGGATTGCATTAAAATTCAATGGGATTGAAAGTTATTGTTAATTTTTCAATGGGATTGCAAAGAAGAACATGAGATTGTATCGATATTACAAGGGAATGTCAAGAGACTGCATGGGATTCGAAGGGATTGCATTAGAGTTAGAAGAAAATAGCAAGAGATTTTATGATACTACAAGGAAGTACATGGGATTGCAGAGGATCTATGTTGCATGGGATTACATGAAATTTCAAGAGTAATATAATTAACCTCACGAGTTCATCTTAGATTAGAAAAATAGAAGAGGGATACTCTATTTGATATCTTATTCTGAGTATTGAAATAAATGGTCTAACATAAGATATTTTTGGAAATCTTTTGAAAAGATCTGAGAGGCAGGCAGGCGCACCTTGCTCTTTTGGACGTTGTTCCTCCACCTGCAACTTTATTTCTTACTCGGCCCGCATCGTCACCTTACACCACGCGTTGAGCACGTCTCGTCCGTTAAGCTAACCGCTATTAAATTTATTTATTATGACATTCTTGTAAGAAACACCGGATCTGATATCAATTCCATTGTCTTTCCTCGAAAATTTTCAAGTCCACACTCTAAAACTCGCTCTTCTGGATTATTAAATTTTTTATTATATATATTCTTGGTTGAAAATTTATTTTATTTGTGTAAATATTCAACTATTTGGTTAAAAGTTCACATGTTTTTCTGAAATTAATTTCAAAAAGTGCGCATCTTATAACAAAAAAATTATGGAATTGTTATTATATATTACAACAAAATTTTCATCATAGATTTTATTGCAACTTTTGTCGTTTTTTCATAAATTTAATTTGTTGATTGCCAATATTATTTCTTATGACTTAAACCAAAATTACACATCCTAGTTTAAAGTGGTTATAAGAAATTTTTTTTGTGGGTGATTCTGAAGCCAATCCATTCAAATTATTATATTTTCCAAATAGGAAAAGAAAACAATCTCAAATATTAAAATGCATTCCTAAATAAATTTTTAAAATTCAAAACATTCTTTTTGCAAAAATCTACATAAAAAGAAAACTTCTTACAAAAATTGTAAGATTATATCAAGAATGTCAATTACAAGAATGTCATTCCATCGACAAACAAAAATAAACTTACACTAGTCAACAAAAATAACATCTTTTTAATAATTCTTACAAGAAAATTGAGTAAAATATGTATACTCAATTTGAAGAAATCTTAAAAATTTAATTTATAAGCAAACCCTGCAGATTGGAAAGAATCATGAGCTTAGTGTCTCTATTTAAATTTTTTCAATTAAGATTGAAAAGAAATCCATTTTATCAAGAATAATTTCTGCAGAATAAGCACCAAATTGATTCACAATTTAAAACTAAACTTCCCAAAAACCTCACTTTTCGGCTCATTAGAGACAAGAATAACACAATGAAAAAATAGGGAGAAAAAGGGAAAAAGTCAACCAAAAACCAACCTCTCACTTTTTCCTTTCTCCGTCCTTTTTATACTACGAGGATATAGAAAGATTGACGTGGTTAGGTAAAGGATAGGATGAGATAGAGAAGAGAGGATTTAAAAAGATTGACGGAAATTCAGATAGACAGAAAGATAGAAAAAGATTGACGTTGATAGACGTAGGTAAGGATGAGATCAAAAAGATGAGATTGAAAAAGATAGACGGGTATTTAGATAGATAGAGATATAGAAAAACATTGACTTCGATAGACAAAGGATAGGATAAGAAAGAAAAGAAGGGATTAAAAAAGATAAACAGAGATATAGAAAAATACTGATATTGATAGACGGAAGATAGGATGAAATAAAGGAAAGGGGATTGACAATGATAGACGGGAATTCAAATTGACAGAGTGGTATAGAAAGATTGGCTAAAGGATAATATGAGATAGAGAAGAGAGGATTGAAAAAAAAAACGTTTTAGATTAACAAAGTGATAGAAAAAGATAGACGCTGATAGGCGTAAGATAGGATGAGATGAAGAAGGTAAGATCGAAAAGGAAAGACGGGAATTCAGATTGATAGGCAGATGGCGAATGATTGACGTGGATAGATGAAGGATAGTATAAGATAGAAAAGAAAGGATCAAGAAATATAGACGGAAATTCAGATAGACAGAAAGATAAAAAAAGATTGACGTGGATAGATGAAGGATAGGGTGAGATGGAGAAGAGAGGATTGAAAAAGATGAACGTTTTGGATTAAGAAAGCGATAGAAAAAGATAGACGCTGATAGGCGTAGAATAGGATGAGGTGAAGGGGATGAGATTGAAAAGGATAGACGGGAATTCAGATTGATAGAGAGTTATAGAAAGATGGACGTGGATGGCTAAAGGATAGGGTGATATGGAGAAGAGAGGATTGAAAAAGATGAAAGTTTTGGATTAAGAAAGCGATAGAAAAAGATAGACACTGATAGGCGTGGAATAGGATGAGGTGAAGGGGATGAGATTGAAAAGGATAGACGGGAATTCAGATTGACAGGGAAATAGAAAAATATTGACGTGGATAGATAAAGGATCCGATGAGATAGAATATAGGGGATTCAAAAAGATAGTCGGAAATTCAACTAGACAGAGAGATAGTAAAAGGTTGACGTTGATAGTTAAAGGATAAGGTGATATAAAAGAAGGGGAATTGAAAAAGATAGACGTGAATAGCTAAAGGATGGGATAAGATAGAAGAAAGAGAATTGAAAAAGATAGACGAAAATTTAGATGGAGAGAAAAATATTCAAAGATTGACGTGGATAGACAAAGGATAGGATAAGATAGAAAAGAAGGGATTGAAAAAGGTAGACGGAGATATAGAAAAATACTGACGTCGATAGATGAAGGATGGAGGGAGATAGAAGAAAGGGGATTAAAAAAAATTGACGAAAATTTAGATGGGCAGAAAGATAGAAAAAGATTGACATGGATAGATGAAGGATAGGGTGTGTTAGAGAAGAGAGGGTAGAATGAGAGATAAGTGAATTTAGATGACCAGAGATTGAAAAATATTAACGTTTTAGATTAACAAAGCGATAGAAGAAGATAGATGCTGATAGGCGTGAAATGGGTCGATATGAAGATGAGATTGAAGAAGATAGACGGGAATTCAGATGAGCAGGGAGATAGAAAAAGATTGACGTGGATAGATAAAGAATTCGATAAGATAGAAAGTAGGGGATTATTAAAGATAGTCGGAAATTTGAATAGACAGAGAGATAGTGAAAGATTGCCTTGAATAGATGAAGGATAGGGTGAGATAGAGAAAAGAGGATAGAAAAAGATAGACGTGAATTTAGATTAACGAAGAAAACAGATAGCTATTGATAGACTTAAGATGGGATGAGATAGAGAAAAGGGGATTGAAAGTGATAGACGGGAATTCAGAATGACAGAGTGATATATATATAAAGATTGACTGAAGGATAAGATGAGATAGAGAAGAGAGGATTGTGAAAAAATTAACTTTTTAGATTAACAAAGTGATAGAAAAATATAGATGCTGATAGGCGTAGGATGGGATGAGATGAAGAAGATAAGATTGAAAAATATAGACGTGAATTCAGATTGACAGAGAGATATAGAAAGATTGACGTAGATAGCTAAAGAATAAGGTGAGATAGAGAAGAGAGGATTGAAAAAGATGAACGTTTTATATTAAGAAAGCGATAGAAAAAGATAGACGCTGATAGGCGTAGAATAGGATGAGGTAAAGGGGTTGAGATTGAAAAGGATAGACGGTAATTCAGATTGACAGGGAAATAGAAAAAGATTGGCAAGGATAGATAAAGTATCCGATAAGATAGAAAGTAGGGCATTCAAAAAGATAGTCGGAAATTTAACCAGACAGAGAGATAGTAAAAGGTTGACGTGGATAGTTAAAGGATAAGGTGATATAGAAGGAAGGGAACTGGAAAAGATAGACGGAAACTTAGATAGACAGAAAGATAGAAAAAGATTGACGTTGATAGACATAGGATAGGACAAGATAGAAAAGAAGGGATTGAAAGAGATAGACAGAGATATAGAAAAATACTGACGTCGATAGATGAAGGATGGAGGGAGAAAGAAGAAAGGGGATTAAAAAAAATTGACGAAAATTTAGATTGGCAGAAAGATAGAAAAAGATTACCATGGATAGATGAAGGATAGGGTGAGATAGAGAAGAGAGGATAGAATAAGATAGACGTGAATTTAGATTAACAAAGAGATAGCAGAATATAGACTTTGATAGACAGAGAGATAGTAAAAGATTGACGTGGATAGTTGAAGGGTAGGGTGAGATAGAGGAAAGGGGATTGAAAAAGATGGACGTGAATAGCTAAAGGATAGGATAAGATAGAAGAAATATGATTCAAAAAGATAGATGGAAATTTATGCAGACAGTAAGATAGTAAAAGACTAACGTGGACATATAAAGCATAGGGTGAGATAGAGAAAGGAGGGTAGGATGAGATGGAGAAGATGGTGTTGAAAATGATTGACTGGAGTTCAGATTGACAGAGAGATAGAACAAGATTGACGCGGAAAGATGAAAGAAAGAGATAGAGATAGAGGAGAGAGGATTTAAAAAGATTGACGTGAATTTAGATTGAGAAAGAGATGGAGAAAGCTAGACGTTGATAAATGCAGGATACGATGGGATAGAGGAGAGCAGATTTAAAAAGGTGGACGGAAATTTAGATTGACCAAAAGGCAATCAAATATTGATGTTAAAAGATGAAAGATAAGATGAGATGGAGAAGATGGTATTAGAAAAGATAGACGCGAATATAGATTAGCAAGCAGATAGAAAAAGATAGATGTGAATATATTTATGATAGGATGTCATAAAAAGAGATTGAAAAAGATAGATGGGAATTTGGATTGACAGAGAGATAGAAAAAGATTGCCTTGGATTCATAAAGGATAGGATAAGATGAAAAAGAGGGGAGTAAATAAAGATAAACGGAAATTTACATAGACAGAGAGATAGTAAGAGATTGAAGCAGATAGCTAAAGGATAGGATGAGCTAGAGAAGAGAGGATTGAAAAAGATAAAAGTAAATTCAGATTGACAAAGCGATATAAAAAAATATACGTTGGCACATGTAGTATAGGATCATATGAAGAAGAGGGGATTTTGAAAGATATAAGTGAATTTAGATTTACAAAGTAATTGAAAAACATAGATGTAGACAGACGTAGGATAGGACGAGATAAATAATAGAAGATTGGAAAAGATAGACGGGAATTTAGATGAACAGAGATGTAGGAAAAGATGGTCGTGAATAGATAAAGGATAGGACAAGATAGAAGAAAGAAGATTGAAAAATATAGCCGGAAATTTAGATAGACAGAAGATAGTAAAAGATTGATGTGGATGGATGAAGGATAGGGTGACATAGAAAAGGAAGGATAGAAAAACATAGACGTGGATTCAGAGTAATAAAAAAATAGACATCAATATAGATTAACAAACCGATAGAAAAAGATAGACGTTGATAGACGTATGATAGGATGAGATGAATAAGATGAGATAAAAAAAGATGGACATGAATAGGTAAAGGATAGGATAATATAGAAGAAAGGGGATTGAAAAAGATAGATGGAAATTTAGATTGACCGAGAGATTGTGAAATATTGATGTGAAAAGATAAAGGATAGGATGAGATGGAGAAGATGGTATTGAAAAAGATTGACGTGAATATAGATTAATAAAGAGATAGAAAAAGATGGATGTGGATAGAGAAGAGAGGATTGAAAAAGATAAACGTTTTAGATTAACAAAGCGATAGAAAAAGATAGACATTGCTAGACTAAGATAGGATGAGATAAAGGAGAGGGGATTGGAAAAGGTGGACGGAAACTTAGATGGACAGAGAGATAGAAAGGATTGACGTGGATAGATGAAGTATAAGATAAGATAGAAGAACTAGGATTGGAAAAGATAGACGGAAATTTAGATAGGCAGAGAGATATAAAAATAGTGGCGTGGATAGATGAAGGATATGGTGAGATAGAGAAGAAAGGATGGAAAAAGATAGATGTGGATTTAGATCAACAAAGAGATAGAAACAGATAGATATTGATGGACTTAAGATAGGATGAGATAAAGAAAAGGGGATCGACAGTGATAGACGGGAATTCAGATTGACAGAGTGATATAGAAAGATTGACTAAAGGATAAGATGAGATAAAGAAAAGATTGACGCAGATAGATGAAGGATAGGGTGAGAAAGAGAAGAGAGGATGGAAAGAGATAGTCGTGAATTTAGATTAAAAAAGAAATAGAAGAATATATATAGACTTCTATATACTTATAATAGGATAAGATGAAAAGAGGAGATTCAAAAAATTTACGTGGATAGGTAAAGGATAGGATAAGATAGAAGAGAGGGGATTGAAAAAGAAGGATAGGGTGAGATAGAGAAGAGAGGAATGCAAAAGACAAACGTAAATTTAGATTGTCAAAGCGATACAAGAAGAGACTGAAAAAGATAGACGGGAATTCAGATTGACAGAGAGATATAGAAAGATCGACGTGGATAGCTGAACGATAGGATGAAATAGATGAGAGAGGAGTGAAAAAGATAGAAGTGAAGTTGGATTAAAAAAGAGATTGAAAAAGATAAACTTTGATAGATGTAGGATACGATGAGATAGGGAAGAGGAGATTGACAAGGACAGACGGGATTTCAGATTATGTAAGAGATAGAAAAAGATGGACGTTGATAGATGTACGATAGGATGAGATCAAGAAGAGGAGGTCGAAAAAGATGGACGGGAATTTAGATTGTCAGAGAGATAGAAAAAGATTGACGTGGATAGATAAAGTATAGGATGAGATAGAGAAGATGGGGCAGAAAAAGATTGACATGGATAGATAAAGGATAGGATAAGATAGAGAAGATGGGGCAGAAAAAGATTGACATGGGTAGATAAAGGATAGGATGAGATAGAAGAAAGGGGAATGAAAGAGATAAACGGAAATTTAGGTAGGCAGAAAGATAAAAAAAGATTGTCGTGGATAGATGAAGGATAGGGTAAGATAGGGAAGAGAGGATAGAAAAAGATAGATGTGCATTCATATTACCAAGAGATAGAAACAGATAGACATTGATAGACTTGAGATAGCAGGGGATAAAGAAATGGGGATTGAAAAACATAGACAGAAATTTAGATAGATAGAGAGATAGGAAAAGATTGACGTGGATAGTTGAAGCATAGAGTGAGAGAGAGAGAAGGGAGGATAGGATGAGATGAAGAAGATGGTATTAAAAAAGATAGACGTGAATATAGATTAACAAAGAGATAGAAAGAGATAGATGTGAATATATTTATGATAGGATGACATAAAAAGAGATTGAAAAAGATAGACGGGAATTTGGATTGCCAGAGAGATAGGAAAAGATTGCCTTGGATAGATAAATGACAGGATGAGATAGAAAAAAGGGGATTGAGAAACATAAACGGAAGTTTAGATAGACAGAGAGATAGTGAAAGATTGACGTGGATAGATTGAGGATAGAGGAGATAAAGAACAGGGGATTTAAAAAGATAGACTGGAGTTTAGATTAACAGATAGATATAGAAATATTAACATGGATAGCTAAAGAATAGAATGAGGTAGAAAAGAGAGGATTGGAAAAGATAAACGTTTCAGGTTAACGAAGCGATAGAAAAAGATAGACGCTGATAAACGCAGGATAGGATGAGGTAAAGAAGATGAGATTGAAAAAGATAGACGGGAATTTAGTTTGGCAGAGAGATAGAAAAGGATTGACGTGGATAGATAAAGGATAGGATGAGATAGAGAAGAGTGGATTGAAAAAAATGAAGATGAGATTGAAAAAGATAGACGGGAATTAAGATTGATAGGGAGATGTAAAGAGATGTATAGGGTGAGATAGAGAAGAGGGTATTGAAAAAGATAGACGTGAATATGATTTAACAAAGAGATAGAAAAATATAGATGTTGATATATTTATGATAGGATAAGATAAATAGAGATTGAAAAAGATAGACGGAAATTCGGATCGACAGAGAGATAGAAAAAGATTGACTTGAATAGATAAAGGACAGAATAAGATGGAAGAGAGGGTATTAAAAAAGATAAACGGAAATTTAGATAGGCAAATGGATAGCAAAAGATTGACGTGGATACACTAAGGATAGGGTGAGATAGACAACAGGGGATTGAAAAAGATTGACGTAAATTTATATTGACAAAGAGATAGAAAAGGATAGATGTCGATAAGTGAAGAATACGATGAGATAAAGAAGATGAGATTAAAAAAGATAGATACGAATTTAGATTAATAGAGAGATAGAATAGGATACATTTTCTCTATCTCTCTCCATCATAATGATTCAAAATTATTCAAAAGGATAGGATATCTATCTTTATATTTCCAGCAGAGAAATCTATTTTTTGTAATACATCGATTCCCGTTTCGTTCTAAAGCCGAATTCGTGAATGCTAGTTGATTTATTTTTGGATTGCACGGTTGGAAGGTATTCCATGATTGCTTCTCCTCCTTTCGGGGATTCAAACGTCACCATGGTTATAGCAGTAAATCGCTTTAATATTCAGAGCGCGAGAAATACGTGGCCGGATCCCCATAAAGTCGGAGATCGCGTCGAGGATGGAAGGTATGATAAGACTTTCTCTACACGCTGCGAAATAGAAATTTGTCTCACATACTGATTGAGTCAGTATTATTTGAACTATCACTGGTGAATCAGTATTTTGAATTATCACTGGTGAATCAGTATTTTGAAATATCACTGGTGAATCAGTATTTCAAACTATCTTGGTGAATCAGTGTTTTGAACTATCCCTGGTGAATCAGTATTTTGAAGTATATCTGTTGAATCAGTATCTTGGACTGTCACTGGTGAATCAGTATCTTGAACTACAACTGGCGAATCAGTATTTTGAAGTATCACTGGTAAATCAGTGTTTTGAACTATCACTGGTGAATCAGTATTTTAAAGTATATCTGGAAAATGAGTATTTTGGACTGTCAATGGTGAATCAGTATCTTGATTTATCACTGGTGAATCAGTATTTTAGACTGTCACTGGTGAATCAGTATTTTGAACTATCACTGGTGAAACAGTATTTCGAACTATCATTGGTGAAAGAGTATTTCGAACTATCACTGGTGAATCAGTATTTTGAACCATCACGGGTGAATCAGCATTTTGAACTATCACTGGTGAATCAGTATTTTGAACTATCATTAGTGAATCAGTATTTTGAACTATCACTGGTGAAATAGTATTTCGAACTATTATTGGTGAATCAGTGTTTTGAACTATCACTGGTGCAACAGTATTTCGAATTATTATTGGTGAATCAGTGTTTTGATCTATCACTGGTGAATCAGTATTTTGAAGTATATCTGGTGAATCAGTATTTTGAACTCTCGCTGGTAAATCAGTATTCTGAGCTATCACTGGCGAATCAGTATTTTGAACTATCACTGGTAAATCAGTGTTTTTCCGATTTTTGCTGGATGAACCAGTAAGTGACTCCACGAAGACAGTGTTAGTGACGTTAGTTAATGACTTACTGAATAACCAGTGAACCTCACTGATTAAACCAGTGTCGGAATTCTACTAAGTGAACCAATGAAATCTCACTGATGGTCAGGGACAATTTTCTAAAAGTTTCAACCAGTGAGATTTCACTGGAAATCAGTCAGATTTCACTGGATCATTTTAAGAGAGCAGATTTAACAGTCTTTCCCCTATTTCCCGTTTTTTCTCTTTCTATTATTTACTACTATTGTATTCTTGGTACAGAATTCATCTCTTTTTATTGAAAATTCTACTATTTGGTTGAACATTTAATTTTTCTATTGAAAATTAAATTGTTTTTTCGACTAGGTAGGTCCTATATTTTCGGGGTCACTGAATTCGAATCCGTTGTCCATTTAGTCCCATGAAGTCAGGGTCAAGGTCAATTGAAGGTCAAACTTACAAAATTCATCGCTCACCGATTAAGTTAGGGAACCTGTTGGTTTTCGGGGTCGCTGAATTCGAATACGTTGTCCGCCTGGTCTCATCAGGTCAAGGTCAAGGTCAATTGAAGGTCAAACCTACAAAATTCATTGCTAACCAAATGAGTCAGGGTACCTATAAGTTTTCAGGGCCTATGAATTCGAATCCTTTTTCCGTTTGGTCCCATCAGGTCATAGTCAAGGTCAATTCAAGGTCAAATGTACAAAATTCATCGCTAACCAATTAGGCCAGGGTACCTATGGGGTTTCGGCGTCGCTGAATTCAAATCCGAGGGCCTTTTGGACTTATCAGCTCAGGGTCAAGGTCAATTCAAGGTCAAATAAAACGAACAACGGATTTGAATTCAGCGACCCCAGAAATATAAGACCCACCTAGTCTGGTCCGCGTTTCAAAGGTTGAGATTTTGTGGTCCTGTGACAATTCGTCTTCTTGAAAATTCCACGGAAAATGTAAAATTTGATTGAAAATTCATGTGTATTGGTAAATATTAATCATTTTTAGTACAAAATTAATCTTTTTGGTTGAAAATTCATTTCTTTGATTCAAAATTATTTTTTTATTCATTAAAAACTAATTTTTTTTAACTTAAAATTTAACTATTCCATTTGTTGTCGAAAATTTATCTTCCTGGTTGCCAATTCATCTGTTTTGTTGAAAATTGAAATATTTTAAAGAAAATCCATCTATTTTGATGAAGATTTGTCCTAATTTGATAGAAAACTCATCTTTCGGCTTGAAAATTGCACTATCGGGTTGAAAATTCATTTTTTTGGTCGGAGATTCATTATTTTATACAAAAATCAATTTCTTTGCTTAAAAAATTGACTAATATTTTAAAAATTCCCTTTTTTTGGTTGAAAGTTAATTTTTTAAAGTACGGTTTCGTTTTCGAAAATAATTATTTCAATTTAAATAATACGAGAATAATACAATAAAAATATTGAAAAATAGGAATTTATCGCCTTGTAAAAAACTACAATTTTTTATTGATATTTGAGAATAAACTTACTTTTGCTCATGTCAAATACAAATTTGAATTCTGCTGAATATGGTTCGGATCACCCCAATGCTAGAGACCCGGAATCCTAAATTATGTTTACTATCTTTTTACTTATTTTTATTTTTATTATGTTTATTATTAGTCCACATGAACACTGAAATTTAGTCAGATTTTTATAACTTTAGAAATTTTATATTATCATTGGGAGTGGCTCCATAGGCCCTTGTATAATATCATCTTAATTATAATCCAAGTATAGGAAAGCTTTTGCCGTGGAACAAGGGTGCTCGGCACGACAAAGCTTTAGTAATTGCTGCTTGATAACATTTTGCTCTACCTAATAATGCACTTTGTAACGCAACCCTGTATCCGGTCTACTAAATACTGTGTTACACCGTAGAGTAAACCGACTCAGAAGCATACGACCAAAGCTATACGAAAAAAAATGTAGGGAATAAAAATAAATTAGTCGTATAAAACAAATTTTTACCTTGGAGACAATTTTCTGAGGCAATCATAATATAGATCGAAGCGAAAGATAAAATATAAAAATTAGTAGTAAATTAGTTCTCTATGAAAAAGAAAAAATATTGAGACACTATAGGGATAAAAAAAATTCCAATATGCTCAAAAGAGTTCACATTTTTGTGATTAAAAGTGCTGGAAAAATAGCTAACAATTTGATGTGACGTAAACAACGAATAAATGAATATAAGGCCTAAGAAAGTGTTATAGATGGACAAAATCAATTCCAAATTAAGAAAAGCTTAAGAAAGTTGTGGTGATAAATGGACAAAATATATTACAAATGAAGGAAAGCCCAAGAAAGTTGTAGTGATAGATAGACGAAAACAATTCAAAATGAAGAAAAGCCTGAAAAAGTTGTGGTGATAGATAGACAAAATCAATCCCAAATGAAGAAAAGCTTAAGAATGTTGTGGTGATAGATAGACAAACATCAATACCAAATTAAGAAAAACCTAAGAAATTTGTAGTTATAGATGGACAAAATCAATTCCAAATGAAGAAAAGCCTGAAAATGTTGTGGTGATAGATAGACAAAATCAATCCCAAATGAAGAAAAGCTTAGGAATGTTGTGGTGATAGATAGACAAAATCAATCCCAAATTAAGAAAAACCTAAGAAAGTTGTAGTTACAGAAGGGCAAAATCAATTCCAAATGAAGAAAAGCCCAAGAAAAATGTGGTGATAAATGGACAAAATCATTTCTAAATGAAGAAAAGCCCAAGAAAGTTGTGGTGATAAATGAACAAAATCAATCCCAAATGAAGAAAAGCTTAAGAAAGTTGTAGTTATAGATAGACAAAATCAATTCCAAATAAAGAAAAGCCCAAGAAAGTTGTGGCGATAAATGGACAAAATCAATTCGAAATGAAGAAAAGCCTAAGGAAGTTGTAATGATAAGTGGACATCAATTGCAAATGAAGAAAAGCCTAAGAATGTTGTGGTGATAGATAGACAAAATCAATCTCAAATGAAGAAAAGCTTAAGAATGTTGTGGTGATAGATAGACAAAATCAATCCCAAATTGAGGGAAACCTAAGAAAGTTGTAGTTATAGATGGACAAAATCAATTCCAAATGAAGAAAAGCCTAAAAATGTTGTGGTGATAGATAGACAAAATCAATCCCAAATGAAAAAAAACGTAAGAAAGTTAAGGTGATAGATGGACAAAAACAATTCCAAATAAAGAAAAGCTTAAGAAAGTTGTGGTGATAGATGGACAAGAACAATTGAAAATGAAGATAAGCCTAAGAAAGTTGTGGTGATAGATACACAAAATCAATCCCAAATGAAAAAAGCCTAAAAATGTTGTGGTGATAGATGGACAAAATCAATTCCAAATGAAGAAAAGCACAAGAAAGTTGAAGTGATGAATGGACAAAATCAATTCCAAATGAAGAAAAGCCTGAGGAAGTTGTAGTGATAAATGGGCATCAATTCTAAATGAAGAAAAGCCTAAAAATGTTGTGGTGATAGATAGACAAAATCAATTCCAAATAAAGAAAAGCTTAAGAAAGTTGTCGTGATAAATGAACAAAATCAATTCCAAATGAAGAAAAGCCTAAGGGAGTTGTAGTGGTAAATGGACATCAATTCAAAATGAAGAAAAGCCTAAGAATGTTGTGGCGATAGATAGACAAAATCAATTCCGAATGAAGAAAAGACCAAGAAAGTTGTGGTGATAGATAGACAAAATCAATCCCAAATGAAGAAAAGCTTAAGAATGTGGTGGTGATAGATAGACAAAATCAATCCCAAATTGAGAAAAACCTAAGAAAGTTGTGCTTATAGAAGGGCAAAATCAATTCTAAATGAAGAAAAGCCCAAGAAAGTTGTGGTGATAAATGGACAAAATCAATTCCAAATGAAGAAAAGCCCAAGAAAGTTGTGGTGATAAATGAACAAAATCAATCCCAAATGAAGAAAAGCTTAAGAATGTTGTGGTGATAGATAGACAAAATCAATTCCAAATTAAGAAAAACCTAAGAAAGTTGTAGTTATAGATGGACAAAATCAATTCCAAATAAAGAAAAACCCAAGAAAGTTGTGGTGATAAATGGACAAAGTCAATTCCAAATGAAGAAAAGCCTAAGGAAGTTGTAGTGATAAATGGACATAAATTCCAAATGAAGAAAAGCCTAAAAATGTTGTCGTGATAGATAGACAAAATCGATCCGAAATGAAGAAAAGCCCAAGAAAGTTGTGGCGCTAAATGGACAAAATCAATTCCAAATGAAGAAAAGCCTAAGGAAGTTGTAATGATAAATGGACACCAATTCCAAATGAAGAAAAGCCTAAGAATGTTGTGGTGATAGATAGACAAAATCAATCCCAAATGAAGAAAAGCTTAAGAAAGTTGTGGTGATAAATGGACAAAATCAATTTCAAATGAAGAAAACCTAAGAAAGTTGTGGTGATAAATGGAAAATATCAATTCCAAATGCAAAAAACCTAAGAAAGTTGTGTTGATGAATGTACATCAATTCCAAATGAAGAAAAGCCTAGGAAAGATTCTAGTGATAGATGGACAGAATCAATTCGAAACGAAAAGCCTAAGAAAGTTGTAGTGATAGATTGGCGAAATAAATTCTAAATGATAAGCCTGAAAAAGTTGTAGTGATAGATGGACAAAATAAATCTCAAATGAAAAAAAGCCTAAGAAAGTTGTGGTGATAAATGGAAATCAATTTCAAATGAAGAGATAGACAAAATCAATTCCAACTGAAGAAAAGCCTAAGAAAGTTGTGGTGATAAATGGACAAAATCAATTCCAAATGAAGAAAAACCTGAGAAAGTTGTGGTGATAAATGGACAAAATAAATTCCAAATGAAAAAAACCTAAGAAAGTTGTGGTGATGAATGGACATCAATTCCAAATGAAGAAAAGCCCAAGAAAGTTGTGGTGATAGATAGATAAAATCAATCCCGAATGAAGAAAAGCCTATGAAAGTTGTATTGATAGATAGACAAATTCAATTCCAAATGAAGAAAAGCCTAAGAAAGTTGTAGTGATAGATGGACAAAATCAATTTCAAATGAAGAAAAGCCTAGGAAAGTTGTGGTGATAAATGGACATCAATTCCAAATGAAGAAAAGCTTACAAAAGTTGTAGTGATGTATGGACAAAATCAATTCCAAATGAAAAGCGCGCTAATTACAACGTATTTGAAATTTTAACCACGTATTTGATTGAAAATTCGTCTTTTTTGGAAGAGAATCAATTTTTTTTGTTAGAAATCAAATTGCTTAGTTGAAAATAATCTGTTTTGGATGAGGATTCAAGCATTTTGTTCAAAATTTATCTTTGTTGGTTAAATCCAACTGTTTTTTTTTTATTTCAAATTGAAATCTGTGTGTTTTTTTTAAACATCAACTATTACATTTCTCGTTGAAAATTCATCTTTTTAGATTAAAAATTCAACTTCTTGTTTGAAAATAGAACTACTTACTGAAATTTTTTTTTTTTTTGGTTCAAGATTCATAATTCTGATTGAAAAAACCTTGTACTTTTTGGTAAAAAAAAAATTTGTTTAGAGTAAAAATTTAACCATTTTGTTGAAAATTCACATTTTTGGGTTAAAAATTAAACTGCTTTGTAAAAAATTCGTTTTTTCGGCTGGAAAATTAAACGATTTGGTAGAAAATTTAACTTTTTGGTTGAAAATGCATGTTTTTTTTTTTGAAAATTCGTCTTTTTTGGGGGAAAATCAATTTTTTGGTCAAAAATTAAATTGCTTAGTTGAACATAATCTTTTTTGGATAAGGATACAAGTATTATAATGAAAATTTATATTTGTTGTTAAAATCCAATTGTTTTTTCATTTTAAATTAAAACTAGTTTTTTTTGTTGTTGAAATATCAACTATTACATTTTTTTTCGCAAATTAATTTTTTTAGATTAAAAATTCAACACCTTGGTTGAAGGTTGAACTACTTACTTAAAAATTCTTTTTCTTTTTTTTTTGGTTCAAGATTTATAATTTTACTTAAAAAACGTTATTTTTTTCTAGTTAAAAATGATTTTTTTTAACTAAAAATTTAACTATTTTGTTGAAAATTCAATCAATTGGTTGTAAAATAACTTTTTTGTTGAAAATTAATATTTTCGGGGTAAAAGTTCAATTGTTTTTATAGAAAAATCGTTTTTTTAACTTGAAAATTTCACAGTTTGTATAGAATTCAACTATTTGGTATAAAATTGAACAGTTTTGTAGACATTTTTATTTTTTTTTATTGAAAATTAATTCTCCTTAATTAAAGTTACACTAAATCATGCTTCGTTAGAAATGTATCTTTTTTAGCTTGAAAATTCAACTATTTAGTTCAAATTTTTAGAAACGAAAAAAATACAGACTAAACATTAATCAAATAAAGTTGGGACTAACATCACACCTATTGTTCAAAATATTCACTTAAAATTATTCATGTAATTTGTTTAAAATTCTTATTTTTTGGTTGGAAATTGAACTATCTGATTAAAATTTATGTATTTTGTTCAAAACTAGTATTTTTAGTTAAGAATTTGTCTCTTTGGTTTGAAAATTCAACTACTTGGTTGTGACTCAAGATATGTAGACGGCGTTCTTCCGAGAAATCACCCTATTCATTACGGTCACTTAATGCATAGTTTTTGTTTTAAAATGGACCCATCCGTATTATTTATTTATTATAATAACCAAACAAAGAAACGTCTCTGCCCTTTTTGCTTTGAAAAATTACCACAAGAGAAACAAAGGGAAT
The DNA here is from genome assembly GCA_011634705.1 of Andricus grossulariae. Classification (NCBI taxonomy): domain Eukaryota; kingdom Metazoa; phylum Arthropoda; class Insecta; order Hymenoptera; family Cynipidae; genus Andricus; species Andricus grossulariae. Next base: position 185,914,004 of record JAABKJ010007545.1, on the reverse strand, counting down.
TCGATTACTATTTACAATGGCATTCTATTGCTAAAATTAACGTATACACCAAATGTCACAATTGCGCAATAGACCTGACAAAAACCATGGTGTAAATCAGAAGAATGCTATTTATGCATAGAAGAATTTCTTTGCAGTCGAAGTAGAATTTCGAAAAATGAAGAAGTAATAATAACTAACCATTCTTAGATTTCTCATGACTCTTTCTCATTTGACCTATCCTTCTTATTTTTCCTACATCTCTATACAAATATAATAAATTCCAATAAATAAATTTTATATTTCTCTTCGGAAATGACGCCCCCTGTTGAGGAAACAATTCAATTAGGAGAAAGTGCAGAAACAATAACTGAAAGAACCAATATAAATTTTAACGAATACGCCGAGTTAATGCGTTTTTTGCTGCTCTGTGTTGATAGGCATACCACTGGCCTATCAACACAGAAGAAGTGGCACGTTCGTATGCCATAATTGCTACGACACAAAAATTGTTGAGGCAGAAAAAGTCAATTGTCAACAATTGGTCGACCCCCACGTAGCATCCGATTCCCCACATCTCCTTTCCTGTTGCGTCTGCACACAACAATTATTTGCAGTTCGCAATCGGGCACAAGACTGCGAAACTTGTGTCAGAAAATTAAGTAGACGCTACGATGAACGAAATGCCAGAATTGTGCCCGATGCGAATCCGGATGTGGATTCGGATGCTGATACTGACATTCTTGAGGACGATAATTAAAAAATATATATAAATATAGATATTACCATTACTGTTATCATTTAAAGTGCAATTGTATTTAATAAGTACACTTCGTCAAATTTCAGCACGTAAGTACCATGATTATAATTACAATAAAATTGGCTTTTCACCTTATTTTCTCTTTTTTCTAGTACATTTCCGTACAATTGCACGCCTTGTCATATTTTTGTAAATTTAAAGGTTATGTTAATATGTATATTTAATTTTTTTGAAAGCGAAAATCTTTGTACGCGTTTTAATTTCGTTTTAACGATAAACAATAACAAATTAGATATTTTAATTAGCAAAATATGTCTTATATTTTGTAAAAAGCTGCCAAACCAAAAAAAAAAATTATTTAATAACTTCAAAATTGACGCCAAACTTTTGTCACTCATGGCCCAACGTGGCATATGTAATTAAATATTGGTTCAAAATCTGCTACGTCATATAAAGAAAAAAGTTTTTGGCTAACTACTGATCAAATAAAAACCATATATTATAATATCGTATAGTTTAATTTAATCCCCAATACCATGTTATCCACAAATCAAAATATTGCTCTTTCTCTTTTACAGATAACATGGCAATAGAAAGAAATCTCTCAAAATACTCCGCAGTACAAACCCTAACGAAATAAGCATTGAGTACGACTTTTCTAAGCCAAATTATATATTGTAAAATCATTAGGCCATAATATTAACCTACCACCATTTGAGGCTCAGTGTATCATATATAAATTCAATGTAAGGCACTCATACGAAGGCGAGCCTGCATCTACGAAAAAAGCTGCAAAGCAAAATGCTGCTCGCCATATGCTAGAAGCTTTAGAAAAAAATACCTTTTTTCAGAAGAAACTTTCACTCAATTAAGAGTTTTGTATTTTCTATACTTATATATGTTCTTTATATAAATATAACCTATATATAAGAAAAAATTGTGTCTATTTCTTTAATCTAGTATTTATGACGACCCTTCTACCATATGTTCGAACACGGACGTTCGCTCCATGTGGGACTCTGAAGCCCCACCTCAATGCTGCACCCCGCGTTCGACTTAAGGGGGAGGTGTCACGTCCCGTGACATATATATATATATCAGTATATTTATTTATATATTTATATATTTGCATGACTATATTAACAATAAATACTTCATAAATATAGAGCGAATATTGCGCACTGCAGAGTGAAGAGTCTAATCATATATATATAGATAGTCATCACTCTGTACGTTGTAGAAGTGTAGAATATAACTATATATATTTAGCACGCGAGTAAAGGTATAGACTGTAAGAACGTTGTACCCTGTTGCGAGTACTGTGTAGTCAGAGACTATAGAGCATAGAAGCGCGTGAAAGCTGGAGGACATAGCTATAGATATACTGAAAACGTTGCAAGCCATGGAGTATATCTATATATCATAGGTAGTTAACTACACCTGTGACATCAGCGATGTAGACAGCGAAGCATTGTAGGAAAGGGCCCTATAAAAACCCAAAAGACCAGCACGGGTCAGTGACAAATTCCAAGTTAAAGTTCCGTTCAACGCTCTTACTATTTTTCTACGATTTTCTCCGATTCAACTCTCCAGTGTCTAGTGTCTCAAAACATTTTCGCGTGTTACTGTGTGTGCCCTTGTGACAGTGTTGTGCACCGGGAAACCCGAAGCTGGGATTTCCCATCCTTTGGAATACTTTGAACGAATTCGATCTTGAATTGGACCCACCATTCTTAACCAGTAAACCCCTTTTAAAAAACCCAATTAAGGATTCATATAATTCTAGATACACATCAAGGTGCACAACCCCTTTTCTTCCACACCACTACTCGGAGATCGCAAAGATGAATCACCAACTAAATCTCATTTTGATTCTTCAATCAAATCCATACACCGGTAAGTCTGAATTCTAATAAATCTAAAATTCACTGATCTAACTCCCTTGAGACATAATATATGAGTTTCCTTTATTTTAAAGGTACCAGCCAAGGATTAGAGAAAGTCTACAAGTCTTCCTTCAACTTATTGTGTTAAGCTCTTTATAATCAATACGTTTTAATTGTCATTTTATATAATAAATTTTTAAATCTCATTTATAATTTATTTATTGGCTACACTTTCCTCTACCCTGTGCGAGATCATCAATCTCAACTAAAACGAGGAACTCAATTAAGGAGGAAGTATTTTGTGTTTTCCATGACGTAACAAATGCAAAGAGTCTCATTAATAACATGTAAATAATCTAAAGTTCTCAGACTCATATACAACAGGAAAAATAACAATTCCTTGTTTTTCATATAGTAGATTCGGCCAGCTCCGAATTCCAGAAGTTATTTTTCTTGGTTCAGGAAAGAATCTCAATAATGTCAATTTTTGCATAGATATTTCAAATAGTCTCATAAACAAAATGTAAGAAATCTAAAGATCTCACTTATACATAACTGGAAAAATAAAACTTTATTTTTTTGTCTATAGTAGATTCAGTCAGCTCCGAATCCCAAAAGTTATTTTTCTTCATACAGAAAAAAATCTCAATAATGTCGATTTTTGTATGGATATTGCAAATTGTCACATCAACAACATGTAAAAACCTAAAGTTCTCAGACTTACATATAACTGGAAAAATAACAATTCTGTTGAGTTCGTCAGTGTATTTGATAATAGATTCAGTCAGCTCCGAATCCCAAAAGTTATTTCTCTTGGTTCAGAAAAGAGTCTCAATTATGCCGATTTCTGTATAGATATTGCAAAGAGTCTCATTAACAACATGTGAAGAATCTAAAGTTCTCAGACTTATATATAACTGGAAAAATAACAATTCGTTGTTTTTCATATAGTAGATTCGGTCAGCTCCGAATCCCAAAAGTTATTTTTCTTGGTTCAGGAAAAAATCTTAATAATGTCGATTTTTGTATAGATATTGCAAATAGTTTCATCAAAAACACGTAAAAAACCTAAACTTCTAAGATTTACATATAACTGGAAAAATAACAATTCTGTTGAGTTTGTCAGTGTACTTGATAGTAGATTCAGTCAGCTCCGAATCCCAGAAGTTATTTTCTTGGTTCAGAAAAGAGTCTCAATAATGACGATTTTTTTATAGATATTGCAAATAGTCTCACTAAAAATATGTTAAAATCTAAAGTTCTCAGACTTATATATAAACGGAAAAATAACCATTCCTTGTTTTTCATATAGTTGATTCGGCCAGCTCCGAATTCTAAAAGTTATTTTTCTTGGTTCAGGACAAAATCTGAATAATGTCGATTTTTGCATAGATATTGTAAATAGTCTCAGAAACAAAGTGTAAAAAATCTAAAGATCTCACTTATATGTAACTGGAAAAATAAAAATTTATTGTTTTGCCTATAGTAGATTCAGTCAGCTCCGAATCCCAAAAGTTATTTTTCTTGGTGCAGAAAAAAATCTCAATAATGTAGATTTTTGTATAGATATTGCAAATTGTTTCATTAGCAACATGCGAAAAACCTAAAGATCCCAGACTTACATATAACTGGAAAAATAACAACTTCCTATTTTTCATAAAGTAGATTCAGTCAGCTCCAAATCTCAAACGTTATTTTTCTTGGATCAGAAAAAAATCTCAATAATGCCGCTTTTTGTATAGATATTGCAATGAGTCTTATCAACAACATGTTACAAATTTAAAGTTCTCACACTTATATCTAACTGGAAAAATAACGATTCCTTGTTTTTCATATATTAGATTCGGTCAGTCCCGAATCCCAAAAGTTATTTTATTTTTGATTCATAAAAAAAACCTCAATATTATCGATTTTTTTATAGAAATTGCAAAGAGTCTCATTAACGACATATAAAAAATCTAAAATTCTCAGACTTATATATGACTGGGAAAATAGCGATTCCTTGTTTCTCATATAGTAGACTCGGTCAGCTCCAATTCCCAAAAGTTATTTTTCTTGGTTCGGAAAAAAATGTCAATAATGCCGATTTTTGTACCGACATTGCAAAGAGCCTCATTAGCAACATGTAAAAAATATAAAGTTCTCAGACTTATACATAATGGAAAAATAACAATTACGTTGAGTTCGTCAGTGTACTTAATAGTACATTCGGTCAGCTTCGAAATCCAAAAGTTATTTCTCTTGGTTCAGAAAAGAGTCTCAATAATGCCGATTTTTGTATAGATATTGCAAATAGTTTCATCAACAACATGTAAAAAACCTAAAGCTCTCAGACCTACATATAACTGGAAAAATAGAAATTCTGTTGAGTTCGTCAGTGTACTTGATAGTAGATTCAGTCAGCTCCAAATCCCAAAAATTATTTTCTTGTTTCAGAAAACAGTCTCAATAATGACAATTTTTGTATGGATATTGCAAATAGTCTCATTAAAAATATGTAAAAAATCTAAAGTTCTCAGACTCATATATAAACGGAAAAATAACTATTCCTTGTTTGTCATGTAGTAGATTCGGTCAGCTCCGAATCCCAAATGTTATTTTTCTTGGTTCAGAAAAAAATCGCAATAATGTCCATTTCTGTATAGATATTGCAAAGATTCTCATTAACAACATGTAAAAAATCTAAAGTTTTCAGACTTACATATAACTGGAAAAACAACAATTCTGTTGAGTTGATTAGTGTATTTAATAGTAGATTCGGTCAGCTCCGAATCCCAAAAGTTATTTTTTTTGCGTTCAGAAACAAATCTCAATAATGTCCATTTTCGTCGAGATATTGAAAAGAGTCTCATTAACAATATGGAAAAAACCTGAAGTTCTTCGCCTTTTATATAACTATCAAGATAACAATTCCTTGTTTTTCATATAGTAGATCCGGTCAGCTCCGAATCCTAAATGTTATTTTTCTTCGTTCAGAAAAAAATCTCAATAATGTCGATTTTTGTATAGATATTGCTAATAGTTTCATCAACAACATGTAAAAAACCTGAGGTTCTCAGACTTATATAGAACTGGAAAAATTACAATTCCTTGTTTTTCATACAGCAGATTCTGTCAGCTTTGAATCCCAAAAGTTATTTTTCTTGGTTCAGAAAAAATCTCAATAATGTCGATTTTTGAACACATATTGCAAAGAGTCTGTTTGAAAACATGTAAAAAATCTAAAATTCTCAGAATTATATATAACTGGAAAGATAACTGTTTCTTCTTTTTCATATAGTAGATTCGGTCAGCTCCGAATCCCAAAGGTTATATTTCTTGGTTCAGGAAAAAATGACAATATTGTCAATTTTTATATAGACATTGCAGAGTCTCATTAACAACATGAGAAAAATCTGAAATTGCCAGACTTTATATAACTGGAAAAATAATAGTTCCTTATTTTTCGTATAGTTGATTAGGTCAGCTCCGAATCCCAAAAGTTATTTTTCTTGGTTCAGGAAAAAATCTTAATAATGTGGATTTTTGTATAGACATTCCAAAGATTCTCATTAACAGCATGTGAAAAATCTAAAATTCTCAGCCGTATATATAACTGGAAAAATAACAACTCTGCTGAGTTCGTCAGTGTATTTAATAGTAGATTCAGTCAGCTCCAAATCCAAAAAATTATTTTTCTTGGTTCAGGAGAAAATCTCAATAATGTAGATTTTTGTATAGATATAGCAAATAGTCTCATAAACAGCATGTAAGAAATCTGAAGACCTCAGACTTATATATAACGGGAAAAATAACAATCCTGTTGAGATCATCAGTGTATTCAATAGTAGATTCGATCAGCTCCAAATCCCAAAAGTTATTTTTCTTGGTTAAGAAAAAAATGTCAATGATGTCGATTTTGGTACCGATATCCTGAAGAGCTTCATTAACAACATATAAAAAATCTAATCTTCTCAGACTTATACATAACTGGAAAAAAAACCAATTATGTTGAGTTCGTCAGTGTATTCAATAGTGGATTCGGTCATCTCCGAATCCAAAAATTAATTTTTCTTGGTTCAGAAAAAAATCTCAATAATGTCCATTTTTGTATAGATACTGCAAATAGTCGCATAAACAACATGTAAATAATCTAAAGTTGTCAGACTTACATATAACTGGAAAAATAACAATTCCTTGTTTTTCATGTAGTAGATTCGGTCAGCTCCGAATCCCAAAAGTTTTATTTCTTGATTCAGAAAAAAATCTCAAAAATTTTGATTTTTGTATAGATATTGCCACTAGTTCTATCAACAACATGTAAAAATCCTACAGTTCGCAGACTTATATATAACTGGAAAAATAATAATTACTTGTTTTTCATACAGTAGATTCTGTCAGCTTCGAGTCCCAAAAGTTATTTCTCTTGGTTCAGAAAAGAGTTTCAATAATGACGATTTTTGTATAGATATATTGCAAATAGTCTCGTTAAGAATATGTAAAAAATCTAACGTTCTCGGACTTCTATATAACTGGAAAAATAACAATTCTGGTGAGTTCGTCAGTGTATTGATAGTAGATTTGGCCAGCTCCGAATCCCCAAAGTTATTTTTCTTGGTTCAGAAAAAATATCAATAATGCCGATTTTTGAATAGATATTCCGAAGAGTCTCATTAACAACATGTGAAAAATCTAAAGTTCTAAGACTTATATATAACCGGAAAAATAACAATTGCCTGTTTTTCATACAGTAGATTCTGTCAGCTTCGAATCCCAAAAGTTATTTATCTTGGTTCAGAAAACAGTTTCAATAATGCTATTTTTGTATAGATATTGCAAATAGTCTCATTAAAAATATGTAAAAATCTAAGGTTCTCAGACTTATATATAACCCGACAAATAACAATTCCTAGTTTTTCATATAGTAGAATCGGCCAGCTCGGAATCCCGAAAGTTATTTCCTCGGTTCAGAAAAAAATATCAATAAAGTCGATTTTTGTATAGATATTGCAAATAGCATCATTAACAACATGTATAAAATTTCAAATATCAGGCTTATATATAACTGGAAAAATAACAATTCTGTTGAGTTCGTCATTGTATTTGATAGTAGATTCGGTCAGCTTGAAATCCTAAAAGTTATTTTTCTCGGTTCAGAAAAAAATCTCAATAATGTCGATTTTTGTATAGACATTGCAAGGACTCTCATTAACAGCATGCAGAAATCTAAAGGTCTCAGCCTTATATATAACTGGAAAAATAACTTTTTCTTGTTTTTCATATAGTAGATTCGATCAGCTCCGAATCCCAAAAGTTATTTTCTTTTGGCTCAAAAAAAAATCTCAATAATGTCGATTTTTGTATAGATACTGCAATGAACCACATTAACAACATGTAAAAAATCTCAAGTTGTCAGACTTATATATAACTGGTAAAAAACAATTCTGTTGAGATCGTCAGTGTATTTAATAGTAGATTTGGTCAGCTCCGAATCCCAAAAGTTATTTTTTTTGGTTCAGACAAAATCCTTATAATGCCGATTTTTGAATAGATATTCCAAAGAGTCTCATTAACAACATGTAAAAAATCTAAACTTCTCAGACTTATATATAACCGGAAAAATAACAATTCCTTGTTTTTAATATAGTAGATGCGGTTGGCTCCAAAACCCAAAAGTTATGTTTCTTGGTTCAGAAAAAAATGTCAATAATGTCCATTTCTGTATAGATATTGAAAAGAGTCTCATAAATACCATGTGCAAAATCTAAAGATCTGAGACTTATATATAACTCGAAAAATAACAATTCGGTTGACTTCGTCAGTGTATCTAATAACAGATTCGGTCAGCTCCGAATCCCAAAAGCTATTTTTCTCGGTTCAGGCAAAAATCTCAATAATGCCGATTTTTGTATAGATATTGCAAAGAGTCTTAATAACGACAAGTAAAAAATCGAAAGTTCTCAGACTTATATATAACTGGAAAAATAACTGATCCTCATTTTTCATATAGTAGATTCAGACAGCTCCGAATCCAAAAAATTATTTTTCTTCGTGCAGGAAAAAATCTCAATAATGTCCATTTTTGTATAGATATTGCAAATAGTCGCATAAACAACATGTAAATAATCTCAACTTGTCAGAATTATATATAACTGGAAAAATAACAATTCCTTGTTTTTCAAATAGTAGATTCGGTCAGCTCCGAATCCCAAAAGTTTTTTTTCTTGATTCAGAAAAAAATCTCAATAATGTTGATTTTTGTATAGATATTGCTACTAGTTCCATCAACAACATGTAAAAAACCTAAAGTTCTCAGACTTATATATAACTGGAAAAATAACAATTACTTGTTTTTGATAAAGTAGATTCTGTCAGCTTCGAATCCCAAAAGTTATTTCTCTTGTTTTAGAAAAGAGTTTCAATAATGCCGATTTTTGTATAGATATTGCAAATAGTCTCATTAAAAATATGTAAAAAACCTAAAGTTCTCAGACTGATATATAACCCGAAAAATAACAATTCCTTGTTTTTCATATAGTAGAATCGGCCAGCTCGGAATCTCCAAAGTTATTTCCTCGGTTCAGAAAAGAAATATGAATAATGTCGATTTTTGTATAGATATTGCAAATAGCATCATTAACAACATGTGCAAAATCTAAAATATCAGACTTATATATAACTGGAAAAATAACAATTCTGTTGAGTTCGTCAGTGTATTTGATAGTAGATTCGGTGAGATCGGAATCCCAAAAGTTATTTTTCTTGGTTCAGAAAAAAATCTCAATAACGTCCATTTCTGTATAGATATTGAAAAGAGTCTCATAAATACCATGTGCAAAATCTAAAGATCTTCGAATTTTATATAACTGGAAAAATAACAATTCCTTGTTTTTCATATAGTAGAGCCGGTGAGCTCCGAATCCCAAATGTTATTTTTCTTCGTTCAGAAAAAAATCTCAATAATGCCGATTTTTGTATAGATATTGCAAATAGTCTCTTTAACAACATGTAAGAAATCTAAAGTTCTCAGACTCATACATAACTGGAAAAATAACAATTATGTTTGGTTCGTCCGTGTATTTAATGCTAGATTTGGTCAGCTTCGATCCCAAAAGTTATTTTTCTTGATTCAGAAAAAAATCACAATAATGTCGATTTTTGTATACATATTGCAAATAGTGTCATTAGCAACATGTATAAAATCTAAAGTTCTCAGACTTATATATGACTGGAAAAATAACAATTCCTTGTTTTTCATGCAGTAGATTCGGTCAGCTCCGAATCCCAAAAGTTATTTATCTTGGTTCAGAAAAAAATCTCAATAATGCCGATTTTTGTATAGATATTTCAAATAGTCTCATCAACAACATGTAAGAAATCTAAAATTCTCAGACTCATACATAACTGGAAAAATAACGACTATGTTGTGATTGTCCGTGTATTCAATACTAGATTCCGTCAGCTCGGAATACCAAAAATGATTTTGCTTGGTTTAGGAAAAAATCTCAATAATATAGATTTTTGTATAGATATTGCAAATAGTCTCATAAGCAACCTGCTGATTTCGTCAGTGTATTCAATAGTAGATTCGGTCATCTCCGAATCCCAAAATTTATTTTCCTTGGTTCAGAAAAAAATCTCAATAATGTTGATTTTTGTGTAGATATTGCTACTAGTTTCATCAACAACATGTAAAAAACCTAAGGTTCTCAGACTTATATATAACTGGAAAAATAACAATTCCTTGTTTTTTATATAGTGGATTCGGTCAGCTCCGAATCCCAAATGTTATTTTTCTTGTTCCAGAATAAAATCTCAATAATGTCTATTTCTGTATAGATATTGAAAAGAGTCTCATAAACAACATGTGAAAAATCTAAAGATCTGAGATTTATAGATAACTGGAAAAATAACAATCCTGTTGAGATCATCAGTGTATTTAATAGTAGATTCGGTCAGCTCCGAATCCCAAAAGTTATTTTTCTTGGTTAAAAAAAAAATGTCAATGATGTCGATTTTGGTACCGATATCCTGAAGAGCCTCATTAACAACATGTAAAAAATGTAATCTTATCAGACTTATACATAACTGGAAAAAGAAGCATTATGTTGAGTTCGTCCGTGTATTCAATAGTAGATTCGGTCATCTCCGAATCCAAAAATTAATTTTGCTTGGTTCAGAAAAAAATCTCAATAATGTCCATTTTTGTATAGATATTGCAAATAGTCGCATAAACAACATGTAAATAATCTGAAGTTGTCAGACTTATATATAACTGGAAAAATAACAATTTCTTGTTTTTCATGTAGTAGATTCGGTCAGCTCCGAATCCCAAGAGTTTTTTTTCAGGGTTCAGAAAAAAATCTCAAAAATGTTCATTTTTGTATAGATATTGCCACTAGTTCCATCAACAACATGTAAAAAACCTGAAGTTCTCAGACTTATATATAACTGGAAAAATAACAATTCCTTGTTTTTCATACAGTAGATTCTGTCAGCTTCGAATCCCAAAAGTTATTTCTCTTGGTTCAGAAAAGAGTTTCAATAATGCCGATTTTTGTATAGATCCCATGTGGAAAAGTTAACTGGGGCCAAACTGGGCCCCAACCAGATTTCCCAATTAATAGTTGGGCCCCAACTGGGCAGCCCAATCAATGCCCAACTGGGCTACTGTCTGGGTTGTAACGGTCAGCCCAACGAATTCCCAGATTGAGGTAACTAGCTGGGCATTAGTTGGGTAGCACACTTTATGCCCGATTAATAAAAAAAAAGGTTACAGTTATTGAATTCATAAAGTTGAAAGTAATAAATGATAAATATTTGTTCTTATTTTTTTAAATTGGACGCTTCTTTATGATTGAAGGACTTTTGGCATCCTTTTGATCTCCATCCCAGTCTCTTCCAACAGTCAGCTCAGTCCTAAAAGCATCTAACGTGGTATTTTCTGCAATAAATTTGGTTCAGTATAAATACTCAACTGAGAATTAGAAACAGCATAAGGCGATGACTTATGTTATTAATTTTTACTAAAAAAACGAAACAACTTTGTAAAAATAGCCTGATTTTACGGAAGCTTAAACAGACTCGACTACAAGAAAAAATGGCGGGCGCAACTGCTTTAGTGCAGACGACAGAGCCCGTCTGCGGCGTTGCGGCTCGCGCAGCCGCACACGTTAATTAATACAGGCGGGTTTTTCAAAATTACAAAATGCTAAGTTTAAAAAAAATGTTTATTTATTATTGTTTTACTTGCAAATTTTACTGTACTCTGCTGATCTCTTCGTCACTTTTAGGACATTTCGATTTCAATTTAGAGTTCATATCTAATTCGAAAACAGTTTCATTATGTTAAGTATATGAAAAGTATAATATGTAAAATATATTATTATATAAACTTACCATAATGTTAACAGGAAAATTTTAGTGTATGAACAAAATTTAATGGTCAGAAGTTCTTTTTAAGTATGAAAGAAAAAAATATTTTTTCAGCAAATTGACGTACTTTCGCATTTCCAACAAAATATAATAAACAAGTTATATTCGTAAATGATTCATTAACTATGTAAGGTTATAATGTAAGAATTATTTTCATTTATAAAAATGAAATATGAGTGCTAGATTCTGCTTGAATCGCTCAATATTTTTAACCCGCATGCGTAATTTATTATTTGCACGGCGTTTTCCATCAGAATTATCCCGATTCATATTTATTTCTAAACGGATGCAGTTCGAAATAAATTTACAGATGTAAATAGCAGCAGACTACAACCGACATTTTATCTCTTTACTGCCCTCTATCGATATAATTGGGGTTACTTTTTGGGGCCAGACTGGCTTGCTCCGATAGTGCTCACTATGGGCGTTCTATGGGTAAGCGCAATTTAAGCCCAGTTAAGAACAAATGAGCACTGATCGGCTTTATCAACATAAGTTTTTATAATTAAAACTTCTGGATAATTAGAAAAGCTTCAGGGTTTGGATGGGATTGCATCCGCTTACTCGCATAATAAAACTAACCTTTGAATTAATGCAAAACGTCCACTATGGGCATTCTATGGGCATGCCCAATGTAAGCCCAAGCAAGAAATCAAACACTGATCGTCTTTATTAACGTAATTTTTGATAATTGAACATTCGGAATAATTGGAAAAGTTTCAGGATTTGGATGGGAATGCATCAACGTACTCATATAATAAAAATAATCTGTTAATTGATGCAGAACGTCTACTATGGGCGTTATATGGGTATGCCCAAGCAAGAACTCAAACACTGATCGGCTTTAATAACATAATTTTTGATAATTGAAACTTCTGGATTGGGATGGAATTGCATTCACTTACTCATATAATAAAACTACCCTGTTAATTAATGCAGAACGTCCACTATCGGCGTTCCATAGGCATGCCCAATGTAAGCCCAAGCAAGAACTCAAACACTGATCGGCTTTACTAACATAAGTTTTGATAATTGAAAATTCGGAATAATTGGAAAAATTTCAGGATTCGGGTGGGATTGCATCCACTTACTCATATAATTGAAATAATCTGTTAATGCAGAACGTCTACTATGGGCGTTCTATGGGTATACCCAAGCAAGAACTCAAACACTGATTAGCTTCATTAACATAAGTTTTGATAATTAAAACCTTTGGATAATTAGAAAAGCTTCAGGATTTGGATAGGATTGCATCCACGTACTCATATAATACAACTAACCTGTTAATTAATGCAAAACGTCCACTATGAGCGTTCCATGGGCATGCCCAATGTAAGCCCAAGCAAGAAATCAAATACTGATCGGCTTCGTTAACATAAGTTTTGATAATTGAAAATTCGGAATAAATGGAAAAGTTTCAGGATTCGGGTGGAATTGCATCCACTTACTCATACAATTAAAATAATCTGTTAATTAATTTAACTTTTTGTTATCTGGGCTATCCAGTTGGGGCCGAATTGGCGCCCAATTATAAGTTGGGCTAAGCTGGGCCGATTTCCACATGGGATATTGATCAACGGGATATCTATGTTTAAAATTAATACTTTAAAGTATTGTAGTATTATAACTATAAGAGTTCGCTGTGTTTACAAAAAAGGTTATTTATTAGTTCTTGACAGAAACAAATGAAATCTAACGTGAAAAAGTCTGTCCGGATGTTCCTGGCACGAAATGGCCAGGGTTACCCGACTGTGATATGTTACACACAAAAATGGCAATGAATAAGAAAATACGTGAAATTATTGGGGTTGAGTGATGTCAACTCTCGGCAAGTCACATTGCGTCATCTCTCATTCAAAAAATTTGAAGTGAAGAAAAAATGATCAAAAGTGCTGAAAGATACCCCTGTCACCAAAATAATGACTGAATTCACTTCCAGACGTGTCTTCCATTATTTAAGGCTTTTTATTATGTCCAGATATTCATGGGGAAAATGTTTTCCAGTCTGTCCAATTAAAATTTAACGAAAAATCTTCAATTAATTTCAAAGATGATTAATATTGTAGAATTTTTAAAGTAGGTAATTCTTAAAGCAGAATATCAATTCGATTCAACAAAAAAAATATGCTCGCTGCGCGGGCACATTCTCATTGCGCGCTATGCGCGCGGCTCGCTTCGCTCGCAAGTTTGAGCGCGCCTAGGACGCACAACTGTTAGTTCTCGCGCTTCGCGCTCGAGAATATATTTGTCTTACGCTTCACGGTCGATAATATATTTATCTCGCGCTACGCGCTCAGTCTTTAGATTTTCCACACATTTGTGGACAGACTCTTTAAAATTAAAGGTCAAAGCGTTAACAACTGTATGTTACGTTTTTAACCATGAAGGAGAATTTTCCACACGGAATATTATTTTTCCACAAAAAAAGATGAATTCTTAATAAAATATATGAATTTTCCAACAAATAGTTGGATCTTTCAATCAGACAGATTTATTTTCTACTCGAAAAGACGAGTTTTCAACAAAATGTATACATTTTTAACCAAATAGTTAAATTTTCAATCAGACAGATTAATTTTCTGCTAGAAAAGACAAATTTTCAACAAAATATATGAATTTTGAAACAAATGGTTGAATTTTCAACCAAGAAGATTTATTTTCTACTCGAAAAGACGAATTTTCAACAAAATATATACATTTTTAAACAAATAGTTGAATTTTTAATCGGACGGAATAATTTTCTCCTATGAAAGACAAATTTTCAACAAAATAGATAAATTTGTAACCAAATAGTTGAATTTTCAACCGATAAAATTAATTTTCTGCCAAAAAGAAGAATTTTCAATAAATTTGATAAATTTTCAACTGAATAGTTGAATTTTTGAACTTAAAAACATCAATATCAAACCAAAAATGGCGAACTTTCTAAAAAACTGTTAAATTTTCAACCCGATAATATGAATTTTGAACAAAAAAATTAGTGTTCAACCAATCAGTGGAATTTTCATTTAAAAAATTCATTTTTCAGTTAAGAAAATTAATTTTTAACAAAAGAAAACAAATTTTCAATGAATTGTCAATCTAAAAAGATGAATTGTCGACAAAAAATATAATAGTTGATATTAAAATAAACTATTTTCATTTAAAATGAAAAACAGATTAATTTTAAGCCAAACGGATGCATTTTTAACCAACAATGTTTATATTACTACAAAAAGAGATGAATTTACAATTATAAAGAATGTTTTGATTAAGATAAACCATTGAAATTCTTGAAGTTTCAAGCCAGAAAGACGAATTTTCAAAAAATAGTTGCATATTCAGCTAAAAAGTATGACTTTTTAACAAAATACATTTTTCAACCTAATGGTTAAATTTTCTACTAAATTGTTGAACTTTTGAGCTAAAAAATAGTAATTTTTTACAAAACACACAAATTTGCAACAAAAAAGTTAATTTTCGAATGCAATAAATTAATTTTTAACAAAAAAGTTGCTTTTTTAACCAAAATGAAAAAATGAGATGTGATGAGTATTTAAATTATGAA
>JAABKJ010007545.1:185872044-185898408 GCA_011634705.1 Andricus grossulariae | reverse complement strand
TGTCTTTATTAATTCCTTTTTTTTTTAATGTGTACTATTATAAGCAAGGCATCCGGTGAGTTTGATGAGGGCCAAATAATGTTTGGGGCCACGAAAAAAATTTTTTTTTCAGAAAAACTGAATTTTCGAATTTTTCTTACAAATAAGGAGACACTCGACAAAATGCTGAAAAGGAAGTTTGCTCATTTTAAAAATTTCTACAAAAAATACTTCTTACTATTTTACATCTTGTATGGTGAGCATTGAAAATTGAAAAATTCAAATGTTTACGAAACAAATTCTCCTGACCACAAAAATTGTTTGACCCTCATAAAACTCACAGGATGTCTTTCTTATAGAACTAAAAGTTAAATAAAAAAATTACAAAAAATAAAAAAGTGGGATTTTTGTGAAACTATGTTTCTTACATTTTCAAAATATCGACAAAATAAAATTTCAATATCTCAATTAAGTCAAGCGTTATAGAGATTTAAATTAAGAATTGTTATTGAAAACAAAAAAATTCGAATACTTATAACTTCGCAGATTTTTTTTAGACTAGAAAACTACGTACCGCCTGATTTTCTCTAAAAGACTACATGTTATTATTTTTACAAACTTGTCTTCGGGTTAAAAATAACCCGGTTTGCCATCATAGCCATTGACTAAGTCAAGTGACTGATGAGATGAGGATGTTATTAGTTAATTGAATACGATGTTTGAAATAATTTTCATTTATATGACTCGCCCTCAGCCATTGCCTCGATCTCATTCTAGAAATCGTTCTCTAACTCTGCGGTTCCTAATTCTCCTCTGGTTAAATGCACTGTTCTGCATTTATCTAGTCCGAACTCCATGTGGATATTATTGGAAAACTGCTTTGTGAAATCGATCACTTGACGCAGTTTCTGGTCCGAACTAGCGTATAGCTTCAGGTCATCCATGTATAGAAGATGGGTCACTTGATGACCATCCTCGTTATCATGTATTCGGAACCCATGAGACATGCTATTTAGTGTTTTGCTCAGTGGGTTCAACGCTAAACAGAACCATAATGCACTGAAGGAGTCTCCTTGAAATATACCCGTCGTAATGCGTATTGATCTAGTTATCCTTGGTGGTCCATTATCAAAATACTTGATTCTTGTACCCCAAACAACATCGCACGACTTGGGAAGTCAATGATGCGTCGTAAATATTGTATATTTCTAAGACTTCAAGCAAATAGTCATGCTAGCTCTTGCCTTCTCTATGCCGAACCACGCAGCGTTTAAGTTGCTTCTGTTTGTTTTCCCCCAAACGCCCTACCAATAGTTAGTCCTGTATTTTAGTTGAGGGACTTCGGTGTCTTGCTGGTTATTTGGCTTTATATGCAGTTCAGGATAGAACCGTCTTTCATCTGCCTGAAAGGTTCGATTTTGTTGTCTTCTTGTACTACTTTTCTTGTACCGACGCGGTCTAGCAGTAAGAACATCAAGTCTCTGCCGTTGGGAGCTAATAATCTCATCCAATATTGCTGGTGTTAATGTCTTGATGTACCGAGCGTGGATTATTGTAGCAACATGGTGTATAAGCTTTCTGTTTATATTTCCTTTTTTATGTTGAGTCAGTCGAACCAATTTGCACCTTACTTTGCTGACATCCATATCCAACCTGATCTTCCATGGTGGAGCTCGCTCCCTTACTGGGGCAAAGACTGCATTTGTAGGTCTAGTTCTGCGGCCCAACGTTTTAATGGTTGCCACAGCTGCACATTATACAAGAGTTTTCACCTCTAACGCAGTCTGTGTTGCGTTCAAATGCATAGGTAAGACCTTGCGTTTCTGGTGTTCTATTAGTGCACGTAGATCATTTGTGATATTCATCTGGGGCAGAGAATGCCCTTGTGTTGGTTCTACATGTCTGAACTCTAGTAAAGCCTGACCAAAATTCCTTTTAAGGTGCTGTAGTTTTTCTGGGATTTCGCTATTCAGATCATCGTTATTAATGTCCGGATGTGGTTCTAGTGTATCCGGTACTTGATGTTCATTATCCCTAGCACCAGTGCCTTCAGCTTCAATCAGGTCTTCTTTGTCCGCATTTTCCAAGGGAGGTTCATCAATAGGAAGCAGCTGTTCCACTTCAATTTCGATGGCAGCTGTTTCAACAGCCGAGAACAATCTGTTTACAAATATTGAGCGTTTTTGATCTTCTGGATTCTGCTCATTTATTCTTGTGAATAGTTCTGGGTACTTAAGTAAGAAGAATCGATGATGTTCTCTTCTTACACTTTGCCCAACATTCTTTGCCAAAAAGTAAACGCCCATTACATCTCTGCTTCTGGCTCAGGTTGTATTAGGCCATCTACATCTGGAGGAAGTGGTGGTGCTGGATCATCACCAGGTTGATGAAGAACATCAATTGCCGCTGCTTGTTCGTGTGACGCGGCTTCCCCTAACTGATGTTCATTGCTGTCGTTTTTCCACGACAAATCAACCTGTTGTTTAATCTCCATTGCTCGATCTTCTGAAATTTTTAGGTTAGTGCTGACTTCCTGTACCGTAGCGATAAGATCTCTGAGTGTGGCTTTCTCTATTTGAGGATAGTTTTCAGAAAATTTCGTTCTGAAATTGTATCCTTTTTCGCGTGGGGTTTCAAACTTCGAACTTTCATAATAGAGACGCGCCAATTGCTCATTCATTGTGGCATCCCGCTTGATACTCTCCCACGGTATTTCTGTTGAGGTGGTTGGCTACAAGTAGCTAACGCTAGCCAAGGCGTCCTCAGCAGGCACAGTTGATGTTTCATTGCTTACCGTATGTCACAGATGTTCTTGCTGGCCAACTGTTTGATTAGTGAGATCTGCCTGACCATCTCGCAGCTCACCACCAACACCGTCCCGCATGGTGTGGCCCCTAGCGGTGGCTCCAGGGTCGCCCCGATGATGCTCGGGAAGCGACAAGCGTTTCAAAATTTTCAAAAGACTCTTCATTAAAATGTATGGGTTTTGGTGTTCCTCTTAGTCACTTTCCTCTTCGTTCTCTGTCTGTCTGGAATGGAAAACCCTGTCAGTATCAATGCTACGGCCAGCATAGCCGTCAAATTCATGAAAGGAAAGCCCAAGCCCTACAGCGACGACTACGCAAGAACACCTTCGGTAGGGGGCGCTTATTTTTTGAGAAGTTGTAGGCCCTGGAAGCTACCATAATGTTTCTTTAAAACAACCAATTCCGACGCAGCTGTAACGTGTACGTCATCTGCTTCTGCTGCTTCTGTCCTAGAAGGTAAGTAAGAGCGGGAAATTCACACGAGATAATATCGTGCAACACTGTTCCTTGGAGTCAGGTCTCTAGCCGCGGATGACCTTACGCGGCAGACGCGACAGTTGGAGATGAAGGTTTCACCTTTGGATACCTTTCTAGAGCCACCAATTTAGCTACCAAAAAAAGGCGAAGGGATGTGGCGACCCCATCGCCCGAGAGCTCCGGCACTTGCAGTTGGCCACGTTGCTTTGGGCTAACTCCCCAATGCAACGAATTATGCGGTTACGTCATTAGTATCGCTCAGTGTCACCCACAATAGGCCTCTCTCGGGTGGAGGCCATGGTTCATTTGGGAGTGGCAATAGGACCGAACCGAGGCTACGACCAGGCAATGACTCGGACGAAAATATACGAAATTGTATTGTATTATTCCGATCAGCATTCTTTACTTTCATTATCAAACATTCAACTGTGCACCTTTAATTTTTAAATTTACATCCAGAGATACATCCTAGCAACACTTCATTTCGCTGCGTCGTCACTACTTGAAGGCATTTTAGAACATACTCTGCTTCAATATAATTGCTTCCTTATAGGGGGAGGACAAAAAGATGCACCGAGGCCTATGCAGATGAAAATCCCGCCGAGTGAACGTTCGAGTGATCCTCGTGCTGTTTAACTTAGGACCTGATTTGAGATTGTCTTCAACTTCATTAATGTAGATGTTCCATTTTTTACAATTAGACGATATTTCTGGATCAAAAAGATACATTTGTGTGTGTTTTCGGAGCAAAGTATATTTTCGTGCTTGCTTTATGGAAATGCTATAATCTCTTAATAAGTAGGTACATACATTCAAATAATGCAATTCAGATTCACAGTGTTCAGTATGCTAATAATAATCTAAATGATTGAAAAGTAGGGTTTGAAAAAAAAATCTAGATCTTGCAAGAGTCACCATTAACAAGTTGGTATGCCAATGAGCGTCTCATTGGCCTGTCATTTTTCGATCCAGAAAAATCGTCTGTGAGTAAACAAAATAGTACACAATTTCTGCAATAATAAAGGAGAAGAAAGTCCCAAATCACATCCTGAGTTATAAAGAACGAGGGCTATTCATAGCCGATGAGAAAAGCGGAACCCCATTGTCTATTTATTACCCACTGCGACGTGTGCCTCTGACCCTACCTTAGATAGCAGATGTCCGCCTGTAATGGTACAGTGTATACAGGTGCTGCCGGTAAATCTACTGGCTATAAGAACGCCTTACTGGTAGCACTCATTAATTTAAAAAGGAACGGGATAAGCGGAACGGGAAGCCAGCTGGAGAGCAATGGGAGACTAGTTTAATCCCAGGTAACTCACATTTCTAACATTGCAAATTTTATTTTCATCGTAAACCTATATGCTAAGAGATTCAAATTTTTGGGCTATCTTCTGGAGAAAATAATTTTTTTTAATTTTGTAAACCGTCTCTCATGTTAAAAATTTGGTTAACAGATTCTTATAGAGTTCCGACTGATTATAGACTTTATCGTACGTATATTGAATTTTTGAAGCTTATAACTTATATTCGGTTAATATCACTTATCGACACCTTGGATGCGGATTGGGTTCCTTTCCAGTGTCGTATCCTACAACGCTTCTTATTGGTGAAGTGCGCGCACGTTCAGGTCTCATCAGTATATGGCCGAGAAGAATCAGAAAGATCGTTTTCGGGCTTTTTTCGAACTTTTTAACTCATCGTGTTCAATTTTCTACCCTTTGTCAAAAATGGCAAAAACAGTTTTTATTTTTTGCAATCTTGATCTCAATTATTTCGAAAACGAGATATGAAAGAAAAAAATCGTTGTCACATTCGGATTCAGTGACCGAATATCTGCGAGCAATGATTCGAAAATCCCAATCCGCATCCAAGGCGTCGATTAGTGTACATTATCGAAGACCTTCAAAACCATTTGTGTCTTATTAGTCAACTCTGAGAGGCAATGGACACCTATAAAATGGGACATCTGGATGCGACTAAAATAAAATACGCTTTTTCGTGTGTGTTTGCGGAAGAAAAGTAGGTCTCTGTCGGTGGAAAGGTTGTTTACCTTCCTAGGGCGATGTTTTAGGGCACTGTTCTGTGCCGTACTTGTCCCTTTAAGCTAACCTCACTTTAGGCGTAACTTCGTTGAAAAACTCGAAAACAATATTCTTGTTCAATAAAGTATCGTGTGTACCGAGGGGGTAAAGTCTTTTTACTTTTTATCGTGTTTTCAATATTCTATTGACGTAGAGTGTCACGTACGAACTAATCAAATTTATCTTTGAATCCAAAAAGACCCGTAAAGAAATGCTGCCTAGTATCGGTACGCTGGTGGGAGGCTTCCCCAAAACTGAAGGAAGGGTGAGAGAATCGACTTTCCTGTACTTATTTTGATGTGGGTTGCTACCCTTACTCTCTGACTAAGAGTTGTTGTCTCGTAATCTGAGTAAAAGGAGTCCGCGGAATGCGTTGACTTATAAATATAATTTTCACTTCCTAAATTCACTTGAAAACTACATTTTTTTATTGCTTACAATCGTAATTACACAGGCGAGAAAAGTTCGGAAAACACATTCTACAATGGGTAGAATGTGTTGGCAGATTAATAGAATTACATATAAGAAAATATTGGAGTGATACAGCTGACCAAATTCGTTGTCTTATTACTACTGCTTGTCGTTGTGTGGATAGAATGATCCACTCTAGTCCTTTTTAAGGTATTCGCGACACTCACAAACACGCGCGAACACCCGTCACCTCTCGTGAATTCGCTTTTAAGGGAAATAGAAAATATATCTACTTCTGGTAAAAGTGAATTAAAGCCTTCCGAGAAAATTGCTCTGTCTCGTTTTGAGATTCAAGATGGAGTAAAATTTTCTAGGCTGATCTAATTTTTTTTCAAGCAGGTGTATAGGACCCGAGAAAAACGACATTCCCGTTACCTGGTCGAAAGATAGAATTTCGGTGCCGGGGATAGGACGTGACGAAAGCCGCCCCCGTTGCGGCCCTGCCTCCCGTCGGATGGAGATTTCAAAATTTTTACGCCCGGATCGCGAACCCAATTTTAACGGCTAAACCCATCGATTCCGGCGGCTCACTCCCTTTGCGTGGTCGAAAGTTAGAATTTCGGTGCCAGGGATAGGACGTGGTTGCGTCTTACGGACTAAGTTTACCAGTCAACATTTGTATTCAATTTTTGATCCCGACGTTCGGACGGGCAAAAATCCGAGTAGTTCTAGCCCGTGCCAGGTTGCTCAGGAGGCTGCCCTTACTCCCATCGGATAGAGATTTTTTTTACGTCCGAAGCGTAAAAATCGAATTCTCCCGGTCAATCTATCGATCCCGGCGGTTCACTCCCGTTCCCAAACCGAAAATAATACAAAGAAATTTTCGTTGACCTGGACAGGGGCTTCGCGTCTTATGGGCTAGACTTCCTATAAGAGAATTGATTAATTCGATCCCGACACCGGACGGACAAAAGTCTGGGTAGTTCCGGCCTGCGCCAGGTTCCCCAAGTTACTGGAATTTTGACTTCTGTTCGACGGTTTCCGTGGTGTTGTTTTGGTACTTTCTTCGTGCTCGTACTGTCCGGCTACGGTGGGAAGTATGTAAAGGCGAAAGCGAGACGGACTTATGGAAGAATGGCGTGGAGAGAGAGAGAGAGAGAGAGAGAGAGAGAGAGAGAGAGAGAGATTGTCGCGGTAGCGTAGGTACATGCAAATAATGAGACGGCGATGTTTAGAACGTCTAAGATACAGAGATGGAACGGATGCCTTGCGTGTGTGCGTGTGTGGCCGCATAGCGAGTGCAACTATACCTTCTTTCTTTTCATATTCTCTTTCATCTAGGCCCAGGTGCACACTAATCATTCCGTACATTCATACAATTTCCCTTCCGCAATCCACCCTCATGTTGTTGAGTGCTTCGGGGAAGAGGAAACAAAATTTAAATCCCTGTGTCAAATAAAAAGCATGCTTTCATGAGAGAATAATTTTAATCCTTGATTAAAATCATTCTCTCAGGTCATTACTCTCCTCATTCGCAAGTTCGCTCACTGTCAGTCCCCGGGAGCTTGGAATGCCGCGTAAGCATGCTGACAGTAAGCTCTCGGGTTACGAGCGAGCAGAGAGTCCCTTGAAACTCATATAGAGTTTTGAATCAATGTGGGTTCAAATAATATTTCGAGTCACATTAATTATAATAAAAAAGAATGGAGATTCGCTCGTAACACGTTCAGGTTATGTAATTGAATACTGGATATAATTCTCATGATAAAAGTTGATTTAAATTTGAAATACCACTATTTCAATTGCATTATTTTTTAAATGATTCTGATGTTGTGAAACGAGTGTCTGCATTCAATTTTCAAGATTACCACACATACGAATATTGTGAGGCTCTTCACTTAGAGTGATCGCTAGAGAGATTGATCAGCAACCTTGGTCGGAGCAGTGCTGCGGAACGAACGTGTCATTTAAATAAATAACACGAGAATTCTAGATCAATATAAAAAATCTATACCACCTACCTCACATTACTTCTTTTCTCACCGAGCAAGTCACGCCTACCCGGAAAGGGAAATGGCTTAATAGTATAATAATAATAATGATATGTAAATATGTTTTTATTTTTTATGAAACTAGTATGGGAGGTTACTGATATATTAAATTTTCAGAAATAATAGTGAAAATGTTCTTAAAATGTAGAATAAAAATTATGCCAACGTTTGAATTAAAGTTATAGTGTAATGTTTTTTATGTTATAAACAGATTAATTAATTATTAGATGATTATATTTTTCAATAATTTTGAATAACATGATTGAATTTTAATTGCTTTCGATTAGGCAACATGAACTGGTAACGAAATGATTAATTAATTATTCGCTTATTAATTTTGTTGCAAAATTAAATAACACAAATATTTGATTTCAATTTTTCTCTATCGAGCAACATAAATTAATTATTTACTTTCAGGTGATATGATTGAATATTGGATATCATTATTATAATAAAAGTTTCGTTTTTCAACCTATCTCTATTACAATGATGTAATTTTTTATAATATTTATGATGTCAAATGAGTACCTGAATTTAATTGAAAAAAATTATATGTACAATGTCCATGTGCTTCATTTTTTAAAGAAAATTACTATGTAAAAAGTTATTGATAATTAAAATTTTTCGAAATGAAATTTCAAGACTGAAAAAAATATAAAGTGAAAATTATTTGAAATTTTCAATGGAAATAATTGTTTAAGGCTTTTTATTTTGTAAACTGACTGATTGATTATTGACGGATTAATTTTTTTCACAATATTAAATGTTGTAAATATTGAATTTCAATTTTGTTCGATTTAGTAACATAAATTTATTATTTACTTTAGGGTTATGTAATTGAATATTGGATATAATTGGTATAATAAAAGTTTATTTATATTTAAAATACCACTATTCCAGTTGTATTATTGTTTCAAATTTTTACGATGTTGTGAAATGAGTATCTGAATTCTGATTTAGAGAATATGTGCACATAAATTTTAATTGTTTTTTGAATACTTTAAAAGGTTATTAGTAATTCAAATTTTCATAAAAATATAAAGTAAAAATTATTTGAAGGATTCAATAAAAAGAATTTAATGCTTTTTTTCAACGAAACGATTAATTTATTATTCGCTTATTAATTTTGTAACAAAATTCATTAACATAAATTTTTAGTTTCAATTTTTCTCTATCAAGCAACATAAATTAATTATTTACTTTAAGGTGATGTGATTGAATATTGGATATCATTAGTATACTAAAAGTTTCTTTTTTCAACCTATCTCTATTACAAGGATGTAATTTTTATAATATTTATGATGTCAAATGAGTACCTGAATTTAATTTCGAAAATTGTATGTACAATGTCCATGTGTTTCATTTTTTTCAGAAAATTCCTATATAAAAAGTTATTGATAATTAAAATTTTTAGAAATTAAATTTCAAGATTAAAAAAAATATAAAGTGAAAATTATTTGAATTTTTCAACACATGTTTTCATTTTTTCTGGAATTAGTTGAAAAGGTTATTGATGACTGAAATGTTCAGAAAAATATATAATCAACATTATTTGAAATTTTCGATGAAAACAATGATTTAATGCTTTTCGTGTTCTGAACTCATTAATTAGTAATTAGCTGATTAATTTTTTGCACAATATTAAAATACATAAAGAATGAATTTTAATTTCTTAATATTAACTACCATCAACTGATTATTTACTTTAGGGTTATATAATTGAATATTAGTTTTAATTTCTATGATAAAAGTTTATTTATTTTCAAAATACCTCTATTCGTAATATGTAATTTTTGTAAGTTTTCGTGGTAACAGGAATTGATTACTGAAATTAATATTATATCATTTAATATTAGCTGTGATCTGCACAATCCAAATTTATTTATGTTTCATACCTATATTACAACTGAGTATTCTGGCATGAAGTTTTGGTTATGATAGGATAGATGGAAGTGTCAGGAAGGATAGCATAACTGGTACATAATTACAATAAAATAAGATACATCAAATTTCAGGTTGGAGTATAGGATCGATTTGATCAGAATCGGGCATTATAACTTAAAATTTTGGATATTTTATTTTATTTCTTGAAAATGAAAGGTCTTCAACCGAAAAAAGGATAATACATAATTGCGCAAATGCATTTTACACTTGAAAAATTTACTATTTATACATTTATAACTTCCTTTTACGTTCAGAATATTTTTTCAAAAAAGTCGTATGCATTCCCATGTAAGGATGTACTATGTTAACCTTCATGACATTTGCACCTATCCTATTATAATTGTGACGTCTAGCTCAAATACACAATGATATAATTATTTTAAATGTTTGTGACCAATTCTCGATTATCAAATTCCACTTTTTGCACGCTTCAGAGAAGGAAATGGAAAAAAAATGGAAGTTTGTCGGAATTAAAGTTGAAAATATCATCTTTATAATGAGATTAGGAACATGCTGAAATATCTACTGATTCTAGAATTGTCATGAAAAATGTGGAAGCATAACCAATACTGCCGCTCGACGAACTGATTTTTGTCTTGGACATGCTTTCACGTTTTTTATTATAATTCGAGAACAAGTGAATATTTCATTATGTTGATCTTATTTTGAAGAGGACATTCCAAGCTTCAATTTGTAGAAGTTTGAATTTTTCTATTCACATCCCCAAGGCATGGAGGAGTGGAACTTAGTATATCGGTGAGATAACAACGAAAAAAAGGCATGTATCTTAATTCAATTTTCAAAATTATATGTGGATATATTTCAATTATTCAGCGATATTTTGTCGTACGCTGTTGTTTTTCTGAATTATTTAAACATTCTCATATGATAATGTTTGAATGATTTAGCGATGTTTCTTGATTCACAGATTTACAAATATAGCCGTGAAATGAATTCAATTTTTCAAAATGTCATGTACATATGTTTTAATTATTTAGCGATGTATTTTGACATGCTCTTTTTTTATATAAAGATTTATTCAAACATTCCAGTGCAAATACATGTTTATTGATTTTTATATTGAGAACTGAGAATCGGATCACAATATTATTTTTTAAATTATAGGTATTAATTTGTTAATGATTTAGCGATGTATAATTGATGCTTAGATTTGAAAAAATAATTGTGAAGGTAACCGCAAATGTCATTGTACAAACATTATATTTTTTTTAAATATATCAAATTATATAACGTGCACTTGAAAGCTTTAAATGAGATATTGCCATTTAATATTATTAATAGTAACAGTAAATTCTACGCTACATGGATTCACTGACTACATTCTTTGAGAATATAATTTCATAAGAATTTGATGGGCAAAAAATGTTAACAAATAAATAGTTATTCGAAAATCGAGTATATAAGAAAAATGAAGACGAAAGTTAGCGCGCGCACATAATAGTCAATTTTTAACAAAAGTGGGTATCGTGTGAAAGAAAACTACCCATTGCCGTCATGAAAGAGTTAACCGCGCGCTTTGTGAGTCCATGGTGACTTTCTAACGCAGAAATTGAAAACATATTTTCAAATAAATGTTAGAAACACTTCTTTTTCGTGAAAAGTGACCCATCATAGAAGTCATTCAAGTTAAAACTACGATCTCAGGAGCGGTTTTTTAAAACAGTTGTGGGTCGTGCGACAGTGGGGCAAAAAAGTATCTCGATTACAAATCAATTCTAAGCCTACACTTTTAATCGATTTGGACGTTTATTTTCACTTTGAATTAAAGCTTATTATTACTTTAATAATTTTATGTGTGTATAATTTATAAAAATGGTTTTTAATGTTATAAACAAATTAATGAACAACGGTCATTTTTCTAGGATTCGCAATGATTGGCACCCAGAAATGCAAAGTTTTGGTATAAAATATGAGAATAAATAAAGTTTGATAACCTTCAAGTTGAAAATAAACGCTATTGATTAATTTTTTAAGAAGTTCTTATAAACAAATGCACAGTGACACAACTCTTAAACGAATTGACTCAATTTTTTGTGCAGAATCAACTAAAAGTGTCTTGTCAATGGCTCTTTTCCTAGAACACATTACAAATTTACAACAATTGTTAATTATTTAAACAATTTCTATAAGGCAATGCACAGTAACACAACTACTGAATTATTATTTATTAGACTCAATATATTGTATGGAATCAAGTAAAAATGTTTTTCCAATGATTCGTTGCTATCATACTTTGCAAATTGACAAGAATTGTTATCTATTCAAACAATATTTACACACAAATGAACAGTTTCACAACTTTGGAATGCATATACTCATTTTATTATAGGAATCAAATAGTAATGGTTCGCCTATGAATCCTTTTTATGATAGATTGCAGATTTAAAGTAACTGTTATTAGTTTAAACTATTTTTGCTAAGAAATGCACAGCTTTACAACTACTAAATGCATACACTCACTTTTTCATATGGATTAAATAAAAATGTCTAGTCAATGACTCTCTGATATGATACATTGCAAATTTAAAACAATTTTTATTTATTCAAAGAATTTTTATGATTATAAAATGCATCATTAGGCTATAGGCAGAATACGTCAAGTGTTTCCACCTAAAATTATCGTTTTTTTCATCGGGTAAAAACTTGGCCAAATTATAGTCCTAATGGACCTTCATTAATTCACCAAACCATAGGTCCCTTTATCAAACGGCTGTGAATATACAGGGGCCTGAAGTTTTCACTTTTCAAGGTGCTTTTTCACCTTCACGTTAGCGTAACTTCTTTTAGGATTATCCGGTTGGACTTTTATTATAGCGTTTTGGAAACTTTTTTTCATGTACTTTAAGACTGTCATAAAAAAAATTTTTCATCATGATTTTTGTTTTAGTTTGAAAATCAAAATTAAAATTGACTTTTTGAAAAAAAACATATTAAAAAAAAAAATTTTCTTCAAAATAGCTTTTTTACACTCTTTGAAATCAAGTATAAGAAAAAGCGGGCTGGAAATGATTTCATTGTAAAATTGAGATTTTTACACTCTAGGCGACAACATTCAACTTACGCAGCGCCCGGGACTTGCTTCTAAGCTTACATTTAACTACCTTGAAATAATGTGTTGTGTGTATGTATATTATATAATCATAACGTAGCCCCCTCTAGGGTAAAAGTCTCAATTTGACCATGAAATTATTTCTAGCTCACTTCAATTTTAATTTTGGTTTTCAAAAGAAAAAAAATATGCCCGCAGCGCGGGCACATTCTCATTGCGCGCTACCCGCGCAATTCGCTTCGCTCGCAAGTTTGAGCGCGCCTAGGGCGCGCGACTATTGTTTCTCGCGCTTCGTGCTCGATAATATATTTATCTCGCGCTACGCGCTCGGTCTTTAGATTTTCCACACATTTGTGGACAGAATCTTTAAAATTAAAGGTCAAAGCGTTAAAACTGTAATTTGATGATTGCGAATTCTCTTTTGTTAAAGCTCCTTCGGCTTTAACGAACATATTCTTATCACGCAGCTCGTGCTCCGCACTCGATTTTGTCAAGTTTGAACGCGCAAATCAAAAACTGTGATTCGAGCCCCTCATAAACTACAATCATAAAGTGAAATTAAACATGTTTCAATTTTAGAAATCCTTATCATCTTTTTAAATATTCTCTTAAAATAATTTTTCAAAATGAAAAATCATTTTCAATTTTCCCAGAAATCTTAATGAAATGTTTTTATTCTTTTGAAGCCTTTCACAATTCTTAAAAAGCTTATCAATTTTTTGTTTTAAATCTGCAAAAATCTACATTTTTTTTAAAATTAGGTTGTGACTATTTGCACCGAAATTTCGGTACTAATAGCTGAATTTTGTCGGTGCACATACTACGTCTAAATGATTGTTTATACATCAAAATTCAACAATTTAACTTAAAAAAATAAACATTTTTCAAATAGAACAATTAAAATTGTAACGTTCAAAGTTTAAAAGTTTCTATGTCAAACAATTCAGTTTGAAATTGTTTACTTTTAAATACTTGGTTCCAATTTATTCGTCTTAAATGAACAGTCAAATATTGCTAAATATAAAATAATTATTCTTTTTCTTAATTAAAAAATTTCAAATTGAATGTATTAAAAATTGAATATTTTAGACTGAAACAATATTTTTAATTTAATGAAAGCCTTTAATTACGAACATATTATTATGAAGTTACTTTTAAGTTGAAAATAGTTTATAAAGTTTCAATC
This sequence comes from Andricus grossulariae, assembly GCA_011634705.1. Classification (NCBI taxonomy): domain Eukaryota; kingdom Metazoa; phylum Arthropoda; class Insecta; order Hymenoptera; family Cynipidae; genus Andricus; species Andricus grossulariae. The sequence continues at coordinate 185,884,399 of JAABKJ010007545.1, read as the reverse complement.
GGACGTTTAAATTTTTTTTAATGACTAAGACTTTCGAATTGAAACAGTTTATTTTTTAACGTTAAAATCTGGAAATTCTTAACATTTGAATGGATTTAGAATCGTTTTGTCAAATCAAGTATTGTTCACTTTTTAATACTTAAAGTACAGATCCATTTAAAAATTAATTAATTAATTTATATTTACAGTTGATAAAATAAAAATGTCTTATCCAAAATTTTCAACTTCAAACGCTTTTAATTTTTAATTGTTTAAGTCTTTAAGACTGTATTTTAAAATTCTTTAAATTAAAAATGTAGACATTTTGAATGGAAATTTTTTTTAAGCAAAACATTTTCGAATTGAGCATTGTAATGTAAACTAAATGTTATTATAATTGAAAAAGATAACAATTTAACCAATTCTTTAAAAAACGGTTGAAATCAAATAAAAAAATTTCCCTACAATTTAGAAAAAATAAAAAACCAAAATTTCCTCTTCTCCAATTCAATAAAAATCTGAAAAATAAACGAATTTACCTCTTCGAATTCCGAAAAAATTGAAAACCAAAATTTCCTCTTTTCCAACTCATTAAAAATGTTAAAAATAAAAAATTGCCCTCTTCCAATCCAGAAAAAAAAGTTAATAACTAAAAATTCGTCCTTTCCAACTCTACAAAAATGTTGAAAAATAAAAAATAATTTCACATCCAATTCAGAAAAAATTGAATACCCAAATTTGCTTCCCTCCAACTACATAAAAGTCTTAAAAATAACAAATCCCTCTTTTAATAAGAAAAAAAATGAAAACCCAAATTTCATCCTTTCCAATTCTATAAAAATCTTAAAAATAAACTTTTTGCCTACTCCAATTCAGAAAAAATAGAAAACTAAAAACTAATTCAACAAAAACTTCCTCTTAAAACTCAATAAATATGTAAAAAAAAATGTTCCTTTTCCAATTCGGAAAAAATTAAACACCAAAATGTCTTCCCTTTCTTTTAAAATTAGAATTGTGAAATTCAAATCTTTTTTGAATAAAAGCGTTTATTTATGAATATCAGAGATCACAGCGCAAAAGGAGCTCAAAAAAGGGGAAATGGGGTAATTTTCTCACGAAAAAGGGGAAAATAGGGGAAAGACGAAACATTTATTTTTACATGTCAAAAAGAACAACCTTTTTATGAGGAATGTTATATTTTTAAATAATTTTCAATGATTTTTCAATGATTGCTGCCAATCAAGAATTTATTTTTAAAAATTGGATATACTTAGATCGTTGGAAATCCATTCATAGTGATATAAAAAAGTACGTTTTTTAAATTTACAATTAAAAATTTTAAAAATTCAAAAATAAATTTTGCCTGATTTAGAATTTTTTGAAAATGTACAAAAACATGTTTCATGGATTGATTCGAACGTGAAATTTCTTCAGCTTGAACCAGAGAAACATGTTATTATTTTTAATTCATGAACAACATTTTTTTCTTGGGGTTTATAATGTTCCAAAATCGCAACAAAAAAATGAAAGTCCAAAAATCCTATATCACGACCAAAGTTTTTTCCGAAAAAGCAAAATGTTAAAATGTATGTTTGAATGTCGTAATTCCCTATTATTGTTCACCAGTAAAAGTTGTAAATATAACAAATTCGTCATCGTTTTTGAGAGAAAAGGGGAAGTTTTTTGAGAATAGGGGGAAAAAGGGGAAACTAAGAAAAAAAGGGGGAGACTGTGCACCCTGGAATATATTAATCTGAAATTATTTAAAAATTGAAAATATTTTTTAAAAGTTTCAATCAAACGTTTAAATTTGTTTAACTACTGCGGCTTTCGGATTGAAGCAGTTCAATTTATAACGCTGATGTCTGTAAATTGATTAATTTTGAAAAAATAAATATAATATAATAAAGTAAAATAAATTATTGTTTAATTTTTAAAATCTAAACTACAGTTCAGTTTGAAAAATCATTAATTAATTTATATTCACAGTTGATATTCAATTTGTGATATTTCAAGGGGTCAAAAAATAAATTCACTCTCATTTCCCGGTCTCATAAAATTCCCGAATTTCCCTGTTTCTCGGTCCAGCAGCCACCCTGCACCCTACTGTTAATTTAAAGGGGAAGGTTCACTTACATGCAGCGGCAGTTCATTTCCAGGAATTCCTGGAGTGCCAGTCATGAAGTCTCGGGTTAAGAACGGCCTGAGGACTACCGAGCGCTGACAGGAGGGCGCTCTAATGGCAGCGTCCCGGTCAAAGTGCACAGGAATAAGAACTATCGGCATCTGACTTATCGCCTCCATATAACCATTTGAGGCCAGAATCTGATTGGCCAGGTTATCCGCTTGCCTCAAGGTTGCTATTACATTAGAAGTGAGGTGTGTCGGTGTGATGTCCGTGATCGGGTGTTGAACTATCGGCCCGAAAATGTAGCAGACACGATTCACGTTGTGGCACACTCGTGGAATCAGCTTCGCCAGGAACAGCAAATCCTCCCAGTCAACTGCGTCTCCGCCACTTTCTTCAGTCGACAGACCCACCACATAACTATAACTACGACGATCGCCCTGTTAACACAATTTAATATTTATTAATACAGGGATTGGAACTGCTCAAGCTTCAAAAAATAGTCAAATAGTAACCATACTTCTCTACAAAAAAAAAAAGTAACCGAAAGTAAGAATAACGTGGCAAAAAAGTAATAAAAAAGAATAATTTTTTACGGAAAAAGAGGAAATTTTCACTAAAACTATGAATGCTCTACAAAAAAATTATTGTTCAAGAAAGTAGTTCAACTTTTAACAGAATGGTTGAATTTTTCTGACTAAAAAAGATGAATTGTTAACGAAAAATGTCATAGTTGATATCATAACCATAAGATTTTAATTGATGATCAAAAACAGTAGAATTCATTCAAAAAAGACGATTTTTCCACAAAATAAGTACATTTCTAAACAAAAAGATTAATTTTCAACTAAAATGATGAATCTTCAACAACAAAATATAGTTTTAACAAGAATTGTTCAACTTTCAGCGAATTTCAACCAAAGAAGATAAATTCTCATTGAAAAATATAATAAAAGATTTAGATTTAAAATTAAAAACTACCCAATTTAGATACATTGCAATTTTTATCAGGATTCATAATAATTCAATTGATAGCCCTTTTTATACATTTTAAATACGAACTAATTATTATTTTATTGTTATTCTCTCATTTTTTTGACTCTAAAGTGCCAAATTTACTGAAAATTTTTGAATTGTTACATTTTTCACAAGTTTTAAAATAAAACGACCAATGAATTAATTCATTTCGTTATTTTGGGCAAAAAGTTACTAAAAAGTAACCCGTTCCGAGCCCTGTAAATATGATTCGATATCAGACTTCACAGCCCAAAATGATCTCAAAACTGGGGAAATAGGGTGATTTTTCACGAAAATAGGGGATTAAATTCTTTTAAATAAAATTAATGTAGGTAGTACATTGAATTCAGCATGAAAATCTTTTGAATTCCTAAGAATTCAAGTAACAATATATAACATTTTCAACAAAATAGTTTAATTTTCAACCAAAATAGATGGATTCTCAAAAAAGAGTTGAGTTTTCAAGCTAAAAAGCCAATGTTTTTCGAAAACCGTTGACTGTGAAAACCCCGAAAAGATGAATTTTAAACCAAATGATCGAATTTTTCAACTTCCTTTTCAACCAAAAAAGATCACTTTTCTATCAAAAAAGACGAATTCTCAAAAAAACAATGTAATAGTTAATATTTCAAACAAAAATATAATTATTTGAAACCAAAAAAGTTTGAATTCAACCAAAAAAGACGAATTTTCAACAAAATAGTTAAATCCTCAAACAAGAAAGATTTTTCAGTCAAGAAAGAAAAAAAATGTCACACAAATTGTTGAATTTTCCAACCAAAAAGACGAATTTCCTGCAAAAAAGTTGAACTTTCAACCCGACAATTTGAATTTTTAACTAAAAAGTTTATTTTGAACACAATAGTTGGATTTTTTTACAAAAATAGTCAAATTTTCAACCAAAAATATGACTTTTTAACAAAATACTTGAATTTTCAACCAGAAAATTTGATTTTTAAACCAAAAAGTTTTTTTTTTAAATCCAGTGGTTGAATTAATCCAGTGGTTGAATTAATCCAGAGATGAATTTTCAAAAAAGAGTTGAGTTTTCAAACTAAAAATTCAATTTTTTTAGAAATGCGTTGACTATGAAAACCCCGAAAAGACGAATTCTCAACAAAAAAACGTGTAATTCTCAATCAAATGGTCGAATTTTACAACTTCCTCTACTACCAAAAAAGATAAATTTTCAATAAAAAAAAAATAAATAAAAATACGAATTCTCAACAAAAAATGTAAGAGTTGATATTTCAACCGAAAAATAAAATTTTTAAACCAAAAAAGTTTGAATTCAAAGCCAAATTTCCAACAAAATAGTTCCATCCTCAACCAAGAAAGATTTTTCAGTTAAAAAAGAAAAAAATGTCATCAAATTTTTTTTGAAGATTTTTTTTGTTGATCACTGGGGTTAGTAATAAAAATCCACAATTGTTACGCGACGTTTCGTCAGCTTGGTTTGCTGACCTCTTCAGGCTAAAATTTTATTAAACACCACCAAAATACGAAAACAGTACAACAATTTTTTTTTATATCTTGGTGGTGTTTAATAAAATTTTAGCCTGAAGAAGTTAGCAAACCAAGCTGACGAAACGTCGCGTAACAATTGTGGATTTTTATTATTAATGTTATTTTCAACCAAATAGTTGGATTTTTTTAACGAAAATAGTTGAAATTTCCTCCAAAAAAATTAATTTTCAACAATATAATTGAAATTTCAACCAGAAAATTTGATTTTTTAACCAAAAAGTTTATTTTTAACACAATAGTTATATATTTTTCTTGAAAATATTAAAATTTTCAACCAAAAAGATGAATTTTCAATAAAATAGTTCAATTCTCGTCCAAAAAGAGATGAATTTTCAACAACAAATATAAAAGAGTTTAATTTTAAATAACAAAAAACAGTTCAATTTAACCATAAACGACGCATTTTCAACAAAATAGTTGCATTTTTCACAAATCGTTGACCTTGAATCCCGAAAAGATGAATTTTCAACAAAGTATTTACATTTTCAACCAAAGAGATGAATCTTCAAACAAAAAAATGAATTTTTAATAAATTAGTTCTTCTTTTAACCCAGAATTTGAATTTTCAACCCATAAAGATGAATTGTCAAAGAAAAATATATTAGTTCAAATATCAACCAAAAAAAGTTTAATTTTGAATAAAAAACCGTTAATTTTAACCATAAACGACCATTTTTCAACAAAATAGGTGAATTTTAAACAAAAAAAGATTATCTATCGAAGATGTGAATTTTCAACAAAAAAGTTAAGTTTACAAGCTGAAAAGTCGAATGTTTTGAAAAACTGTCGACCTTAAAACCCGCGAAGATGAATTTTCAACAAAAAAAGGTGATTTTTAACCAAATATTTGAAATTTTAAGTTAAAAGACGAATTTTCAATAAAAATGTTAATTTTCCACCAAGAAAGATGAATTTTCAAGAAAAAAGATTAAACTTAAATCAAAAACAGTTGCATTTTTAATAAAAAATGGTGAAATTTTCAACAATATCTTTGTTTCAACCAAGACAAAATTAACTTTCAACTAAAAAAGATGACTTTTCTAGAAAAAGATGAAGTTTCAATCCAAAAGGACGAATTTTCTATTCAAAAAGACGATTTTTCAGGCGGAAGTTGAATTTTCAATCCGGTAAGTTGAATTTTCAACAAAAAAGTTCACTTAATTTGCGACCATAAAAGATGACTTTTCTATTAAAAGAAATCAATTTCCATTTCACAATCAATTTTTAATAAACTTGTGGAACTTTTAACCAAATATTTTTATTTTAAACCTACAAAGATGAATTTTCAACTACAGGGTCTGTTTAAAAATAGACTTCAACTAAAAACACTTGACTTTTCAGCCAAGAAAGATGACGTTTTGAACAAGAAAGATTAATTTGCTACCAAAAAAGATGAATTTTCAATTTAAAAGGCCGAATTTTCTATTCAAAAAGACGAATGTTCCGCAAAACAGTTGAATTTTCGATAAAAAAAAGATGACTTTTTAAGAAAATAGTAAAATTTTTAACAAAATTATTAAAATTTCAACCAAATAGTAGAATTTCTAGCCAAAAGAGATCAATTCTAAACTAAAAGCATAATAGAATTTTTAAGCAAAAATAGTTGGATTTTCTTATTGGGTTCTATTAATGAAGTTCGCATTGAGGCGAAAAAAAAACGAGAAGGAGGGAGAGTTTTTCAATAACAGGGGAAAAAGGAGGAATTCTCCAAAAAGAGGTAAAGAGGATAATAGGGGAAAGAGTATGAACAAAATAGTGGAATTTTGAATCAAATACTTGAATTTTTAAGCCCAAAAGACGACTTTTTCAGAAAACAGTTGAACTTTCATCAGAAAAGTTCATTTTCAACCAAGAAAGATGCAATTTCAAACAAGAAAGATTACTTTTACCAGAAGGGATGAACTTTCAATGAAAAATAGTTTGATTTTCTTATTGAGTTATATTAATTCAGTTCGCATATAAGCGAAAAAAATGAGAAAAGGGAGAAGTTTCTCGAAAACCGGGGAAAAAGGAGGAATTCTCCAAAAAGAGGTAAAGAGGAGAATAGGGGAAAGAGTATGAAGTCTGAAATATGAAAATTTAACGCAACTTGACGAACGGTTCATTTCAAATTAAATTTTCAACAAAATAGTCGAATTTTAAACCAAATACTTCAATTTTTTAAGCCCAAAAGACGAATTTTTGCGAAGACAGTTAAACTTTCATCACAAAAGTTCATTTTCAACCAAGAAAGATGACTTCTACTAAAAAGGCTGAACTTTCAATGAAAAATAGTTTGCCTTTCTTATTGGGTTGTATTAATTCAATTCGCATTTAAGCGAAAAAAGCGAGAAAAAAAAACGAAAAAAAGGGGAAGTTTCGTGAAAACCAGGGAAAAAGGATGACTTCTACTAAAAAGGCTGAACTTTCAATCAAAAATAGTTTGTCTTTCTTATTGGATTCTAATAATTCACGAGAAAAGGGGGAAGTTTCTTGAAAACCGGGAAAACATTAGGAATTCTCTTTAAAAAAAAAAGAAGAGGAGAATAGGGTGTTAAGAGTGTGAAACCTGAAATATCAAAATTTGAGGCAACCAGACGAAATATTAATTTTCAATTACCTGAACTCCTACACTACGAATCGGCAAAAGCGTGGCAGTAATGTGACGATTACTCGAAACTCTTCGTAAATGCTGTCGTTCACTTTCACTAGTCGCTCCCTCGACCCGATTCAACAGAGCATGTTTCTTTTGTAGCATTTGTTCATACTCTGCCATTATTTTTACTATGACCTGAAATTGCATTTTCAATTGATAATTTGATAATTTGATAAATTGATTAGAAAAGTCGTTTCCTCTCAATTCAAAATTGAAATAGAACTTTGCTTCCAATTTTCCGACATTTACCTGTGTCTCAGAGAAATCCTTATCCATGAAAGGTTCATCCGCGCACAAAATGCGAATTGCAAGTCCGGGACCAGGGAAAGGATGACGGGAAACTAACGATGCGGGTAATCCCAGGTCGCACCCCAATTGCCTCACTTCGTCTTTATGAAAGTCCTTCAGAGGCTCCACCACTCGTCCCTGTGACCTTAATGCTCTCACTAATTCACTATCGTTGTGATGCGTTTTTATCGCGTCGGCTTTTCCTGCAACCATTAAAAACACAATGAGCCAATAAATCCATTACAAAAAATTATTGATTAATCCATTATTTATTATTAAGAACTTGTTATACCATATGGGTATAAATTTCAAAAAATAGTAAAATAGTAACCATACTTCTCTCAAAAAAGTAACCAAAAAGAAAGATTTTTTACCAAAAAAGACAAAGTTTCCACAAAAATTATGAATCTTCAAGAAAAAAATTAATGTTTAAGAAAGTAGTTCAACTTTTAATAAAATGGTTGAATTGTTGTCACTAAAGAAGATGAATTTTTAACGAAAAATGTAATAGTTAATAAAATTACCAAAATATATTTTAATTTAATATAAAAAAACAGTAGAATTCATATGGATTTTTAACAACAAAAAATATCTTCCAACCAAATAGTTTAATTTTCTACGAAAACAGGGGGATCATCAACCGAAAAAGACGAATTTTCAACAAAATAAGTATATTTTTAACCAAAAAGATAAATTTTCAAATAATATTTATATTTTCAAACAAAAGTGATATTTTCAATCAAGAAGATTAATTTTTTACCAAAAAAGACGAATTTTCAACTAAAATGATGAATCTTAAACAACAAAATATATATAACAACATATATATAATAAGAATTGTTCAACTTTCAACCGAATTTCAACCAACGAAGATAAATCCTCATCGAAAAATATAATACATAGTTCGATATTTCAATAAAAAAGTTAAATTTTTTAAAATTAAAACCTAGACATTTGAGCTGAATTGCAATTTTTATAAGGATTCAATTTTGAATACAATTTTGAATTTTTAAATTTCAAACAAAAAATTTGCCTTGTTTAGAATTTTATGAAAATATACAAAAACACGTTATTGGATTGATTCGAACCTGATTATTTTTTGTTAATCAGAACATTTTTTTTCGAGGTGTTTATAAAGTTCCAAAATCGCCAAAAAAATGAATTCCCAAAAATTCTAAGTCATGACAAAAGTTTTTTTTTTCCGAAGAAGCAAAATGATAAAATGTTTCTTTGGTTCAAAGTTGAATAAATTTCAGGTTCAAAATATTAAACTTTTATAAAAATATTTCATACTTTTTAAAACGACAATTTATATCATAAGATATTATTAAATATATTAGCATCATCGATAAATTACTTATTTAAATAATACTAAAAACATAATTAATCAATTCTTGAATTTCTCCCTGAAGTACATGAATTTGAATAATAATTTTAAAACATTTTTATTTTACCTTTTATACTAAAAATTTAGAACATATTTAGGTAAAATTATTGTGGGTACTACATTAAATTCAATTTGATCTGATTCAAATTTCTAACTTTTTCAGTAAAAATATTGCATTTTTAACAAGATAGATAAATTTTCATCCAAAAATATTAATTTTTAACCGAATAGTTGAATTCTGAACTAAAAAATCTATCTATCAACTGAAGATGGAATAGTTTAATTTCCAGTTGATAAAATTAATTTGAAAAAACAAATTCAACCAGTGATGATATTTCAACGAAAATGATGAATCTTCAACTGCAATAGATAAATTTTCAAACCGAAAAGATAAATTTTCAATTAAAATGATAAATATTTAACTGGAATAATTGAATCTTCAACCAAAAAGATGAATTTTCAAACAAGATCACTAATTTTCAAACAAGAAGATTAATTTGTTTTTACCAAAAAAGACGATTTTTCAACAAAATACAACTTTCAACGAAATAAGTTAATTTTCCATTGAAAAAGACAAATTTTCAATCAAATAGTTGAATTTTGAACTAAAAAAATATCATTTTTCAACCGAAAATGGAATAGTTTAATTTTCAGATTAAAAAAATTATTTTCAACCAAACTGATGAATTTTTAACAATAATTATCAATCTTTAACTTGAATAGGTAAAGTATCAACCAAAAAGATGAATTTTCAAGCAAGAAGATAATTTCTATTAAAACAGACGATTTTTCAACAAAATACATTATTTTTCAACGTAATAGTTTAATTTTCAACTAAAAAATATGAATTTTCAACCAAATAGTGAAATTTTTAATTTAAAAATATCAGTCTTCAACCAAAAATGGAATAGTTAAATTTTCAACTAAAAAAAAAAATTTTTCAACCGAAAATTGAATACTTAAATTTTTAGTTTGAAAAATTAATGTTAAACCAGAGATGGATTTTAAATACAAATGATGAATCTTCAAGAAAAAAAAAAAAAAAATGTTAACAAGAGAGTTTTCAACTTTCAATCCAGTAATTAAATTTTCATTACAAAAAAGTATGAATTCTGAACGAAAAATGTAGAAGTTGATATTTCAACCAAACAAGATTTTAATTTGAAATAAAAAACAGTTGAATTCAATCAAAAATCCCAACCAGAAGTCTAATATCTATCAAAAAGAACGAATTTTCAAAATAATAGACGAATTTTCCACCAGGGACTTGAATTTTCAACTAAAAACGATCCACTTTCCACCAAAAATAGAATAGTTAAATTTTCGGTTAAAAAAATTAATTTCAATTACTTAGTTAAAAATTCATATATTTTATTGAAAATGTAATATTTTTACTTGAAATATTACGAATTTGAAGCATTACAATTTGAGCCCGTTAACTGATACAGGTGCAAAAAAAAAACAGTTGGTGGGTAAAAATACAAAAGGTGAACTACTTTGTTAAAATTTCAGTTTTTTTGTTGAAAATTTATTTCTTTGGTTGAAAATGTATTTCTTTAATTGAAAATTTAACTTTTTGTTTCAACATTAGTCTTTTTTTATTAAAACTGAAAGTTTAACTATTCCATATGAAGATTTATCATTTTAATTGAAAACTAATCTCTTTGGTTAACATTTTTTTGGTTGAAAGTTAACATTTTCAACTGACAATTCATCATTTTTAGTTGAAAATTCAACCATCTGGTTGAAAATCCGTATTTTTTGTTTGAATTCAGCTGTTTTTTATTTAAAATAAAAATATTTTTTGTTGAAATTTCAACTATTACATATTTCACTGAGATTCATCTTTTTGGATGAAAAATTAACAACTTGGTTGAAAGCTGAACTATTTTGTTAAAAATTCATTTTAATGGTTGAAGATTCCAAATTTTAGCTGAAAATTCAACTGATTGGTCGAAAATTCATGTATTTTGTAAAAACATTCGTCTTTTTAGCTCGAAAATTCAACAATTTGGTAAATTTTTTTTTGTTTCTTTGAAAATTTATCTTTTTTGTAGAAAATGTTATTATTTTAATAAAAATTACTCTTTTTGCGATGAAAATTCAACCCTTTTGGCAGAAAATTCAACTATTTCTTCTAAATATAAAATAAAAATATTTTTTTGTTAAAATATCAAATATTACATTTTTTATTGAGAATTCATATTTTTTGATAAAAAATTAAACTAATTGGTTAAAAGTTGAACGAGTTTGTTAAACAAATTTTTTTTTTGGTTAAAGATTCATGATTTTAGTTGAAAAATCATCTGTTTTGGTAGAAAATTAATACTCTTGGTTGAAAATTCACATTTTCTTTTTGTTGAAAATTCAAGCGTTTAAAACTGAATTTATTATAGCATAAACAATAATTTTATTTAAAAGAATTTGTCCCCCTATTTTCGTAAAAAATCTCCTCATTTCATCTAACTTCTTAAAGATGTTTTTGATTTGAAACTACAGAATTGACTTATTTTTCATCGTCGAAAAATGTAATAGCTGATATTACGAACAAAAAAGATTTTAATTTTAAATCGAAAACCGCTGAATTCAACCAAAAAAGATTTTAATTTAAATCAAAAACAGTTGAATTCAACCAAAAACTGTGAATTTTCAACAAAACAGTTTAACCAAAAAAGTTGATTTTCTACCAAAATAGTTGAATTTGTAACATAAAAGATGAAGTATTTTGTTAAAAATTCATTTTAATGGTCGAAGATTCCAAATTTTAGCTGAAAATGCAACTATTTGATAAAAAATTTATGTATTCTGTAAAAAAATCCTCTTTCAGCTTGAAAATTCAACAATTTGGTCTACATTTTTTTTCTTTCTTGACTGAAAAATTCAACAATTTGGTAATTTTTTTTTCTTCTTTTTTGACTAAAAAATCTGTTTGGGTTGTAATATCAACTAATACATTCTTCTTTCAGAATTCTTCTTTCATGGCTTGAAAATTCCTTTGTTTCGTTGAACATGTAACTGTTTTATTAAAATTTCTTCTTTTTGCGATGAAAATTCAACCCTTTTGGCAGAAAATTCAACTATTTAATTGAAAATTAACTTTTTTGTTGACAATTCATATTTTAGGGTTGAAATTTCAACTGTTCTTTTTTATTGAAAAATAATTTTTTTTTGTTAAAATATGAAACATTACATTTTTCATTGAGAATTCATACTTTTTGATTAAAAATTAAACTACTTGGTTAAAGGTTGAACGACTTGGTTGAAAAACATTTTTTTTTGGTTAAAGATTCATGATTTTAGTTGAAAATTCATGTATTTCAGTTGAAAATTAATACTTTTGGTTGAAAATTCACCTTTTTTTTGTTGAAAATTCAACTTGAAGCTGATGATTCAG